>PVJH01012265.1:0-65143 GCA_004026705.1 Nesogale talazaci
TGTCCCAACACTCACTTCCCTGTTGTTCGTACCCCAGAGAGGAGGCAATGTGTAGATCCCTGAAGTTGGCTCTCCCTCTCCATTCCTCCATCCCTCCACGCTCCTGGTATTACCACTCCCATCACTAGTCTTGATGGATCATCTATCCTAAGTTTCCTATGTTTCCAACTTCACTGTACATCTCCTGGTCTAGAATTTTAATGCTACTAATTTTAAACAACTAGGTTTCACTAATAAAAGATTGATGGGCCCTCAAATTTTTGATATAGTTTTATAGTTTTTAAAAACAGAAATTACTACAGAATAGCTTGCAAAAAGTTTTGTTCACAACCTTGAATGGAAATAAGGATAATAGTAAAATAGATTATACATAAGGATAATAATAAAATAGAGTTTAAATAAAACAAAAATAGATTTTAAATAAATAAAATAAAAAAAGATGGCACACGATGCAACTGCTTGCATTATTTCTGTCGGTAACTTTAGAGTATGTACTCACATTCAGTCTCTCCAAGAACGCTCCTGCTCTCATCTCCTGACCTGTTACTACCCAGGCAGCCAGTAAAGCTCTAGAGATGTGCCTGCAACATTCACCATCACTTTTTGCCAACAGTCCCAGAGAAAGCAGACCTGCTTGAATGCTGGGGGAAGTGAAATGTGAATTTCAGTTTCATTTCACTGGCCTCCTCCTCATACTGTTTCATTTTTTAATGACTGGTTAAAAAGTTCAAATCTCTGATACTTTTAAGACCTTTGCATACATTGCAAAATCTGTTCTCATGATATTACCAACAGAAAATACTCCTCCCCCCCCCCCTTCTTCTGATGGGTTGGTAAGATTCTAATAACTTCCTTTGAAACAGAAAATATACTTATGATAAATATTTGCCCATCTAAATACAAAATTTTAAAAATAATGTGTGATTTTTTAATTTAAAAATTTTAGTATGAATACATTAGAAACATTGTGTAGAAATTAAAAAAAATTAGAAACTGTTTTCTTATAAAATGAGACTGAAAAACCAATCTGTCATGTGTTTTAAACCAATTGCTTTATTATGCTAGAATTTTTAGCACTGAACAAATAACCCACTAAAATATTCATGTAACTGAGGGCATATCTCTGAGTACTTTCAAATGATGCTGGACACAAACTTCCAGGTACCACAGAGGCACAGGGAAAAGGTCAGGAATTCCTCTTTCAATCAAAGTAGGAGAAACAAATTCATCCTGCATAGTTGAAATGATAACCTTGAAATATTTGAGCACTCATCTTTGGGGAAAGACCCAAATCATATAATTTGGTGAGCCCCATGAAGCCCAGAATCAGTGGGTAGCTTTAATTTCATGGCATTTGGCAAAAGGGAATCTAAATGATCATTCCAAATACTAAATGGTCTGTTATTCCTACTTATTTTACACTTAAAGTCACATTTTGGGCATCTTCACATGAGCAGGATTTAAATGTAGGTAATTTGTAGGTCGCATTCTTTACAAACTTTGTAAATATGATTTCTAAAATTATTCAAGGTTTTATCCTCTTGCACAGTGAGATTCCAGTTCAGTTGCAAAATACGTGTCAAGTTGAAAGGTGTGAAATTATTTTTTAAGCTAGTGCTATAAATTATATACTGGAAATAGAGGGTCATTTTCCCTAGTCAGAGCAAATGTTCAGGTACCAAGCTAACTTTATGGAGGAACATTTTTAGAAGGGCACATGGAAATCAACTGTCACACTGCAGTAAGACAGTGACTAAAAATAATGATGCATTCCAAATATATTCAGTAATTATATATTAGAGTGATGTACTGGAAAGAAGATAAATCTGGAGTCAGATCTGCATCTGAATCCTCGCTTTGGTATCGTATTTACTTTTTAACCTTGAATGCTGTTTAGGTTATTGGAATTGTTTGTTGCTGTTGTTCTTGCTTTCCAGGGCATGGCTGTTCACGGCAACTCCTTTCGTGCAGAGTATCCAGGGCTGGGACCTTGCAAGGACAGCTAGACAGCTCTGTCTTTCAAGCTGCTGGGTGTGTTTGAAATGCCAACCGTTTGGTTCAATGGCTTAACCACTTGCACAATTAAGTGTGTTGAAAGATAATAATATTTATCATAACAGATGGTGGTACTGAGATCAGATACATGCGATTCGACGCAGCATACTACAGAACTCTAAGGCAGGAAAAAACATCCTTCTTGCCTTTATCTGACCCCTAGAGAAGAGAACACGATCAGCATATTTCAAGCTGAAATAAATGAAGAAAAATAATCAAGTCTCAAGTTGTAACACTGAAGGTTTCTACGGACAAAATATTGAATGATGCAGGAGCATCAAGAGAAGATAGAAGGAAGACACATCCATTTGGTCAAGAACGTGTGGCATGAAGTAAGCACTGCAGCACTTGTGGGAAAAACAAAAACACATAGGTCCAGGATTTGATGAAATGCCAGCCACAATGTTTAAACAAGTCGTTTCAGCACTAGAAGTATTCATTTATCTGTGTTAAGAAGTTTAGAATATGGTTACATGGTCAACTGATTGGAAGTGATCCATATTTCTGCCCATTTGAAAACAGTGCAGAAATCATCAAACAAGGTTGTTGATGTTACTTGTAAACAAAATGTTGTTTAATATAATTTTTAAATGGCTATAGTAGTACTGTAGTAGTTTATCTATCAGTTGTCTATGAGTTTGTCTTACTGTAGTGGTTTGTGTACTCCTGTGATGCTAGAAGCTATGTCACTATAATTTCAAAAGCCAGCAAAGTCACACAAAGTAAACAGGTTACAGTTGAGCTTTCAGACTAAGAACAGATAACAAAGAGGGACTCAGTTTCTCACTTTGGAGGAAGAAGCCTCTGAAAATCTTATGCATACTTTTAAAGCAGAGTGAAATACTAAAAGCCGAAGCACGAAACAAAACATATGATTTACGTTCTGGGAATAATACATTCAAGAGGAATCTCATGGCATTTATTGTCAGAAAGGACCTTTCTAAAGTACAATGCTGTCTACAGTAGGAGTATTTCTATTTCCCTTCAAGGAAATACAATCAATACAACTATTATTCAAATTTATGCACAAGCCAAAAGAAGCCAGTGGTGACATTGAAGAATTCTACCAATTATTTTAGTTGAAAATTGAACGACTATGCAATCAAGATGCACTCATAATTATTAGTGTTTGCAATGAAAAAGAAACAGAGGAAAGAGCCATAGTAGGAAAATATGGATAGAAATGTAGCTGAAGATTGCATGATAGAATTTAGCAAAACCAAAGACTTGTTCAGAGCAAATATTTTTAAGCGCAAAAAGACAGCTTTACACAGGGAATTCCCCAGCTGGAATAAACAGAAAATGAAACTACATTTGTGGAAAGACATGGTGATATCATATGATATCATATCAATATCATCAGCTAAAACTAGACCAGGGTCAAATTGTTGAATAGACCATTAATTGCCCAACTGAACTGTTATCCAAATAACATCTCATGAACAAATTTGACACATTGAACACTAATGAGAGAAAATCTACTTAGCTATGGGAGGACATCAAGCCTATCATTCATGAAGAAAGCGAAATATCATGAAAAAGACAGGACACAAAGGAAATAGCAAAGTGTTTGTAAGAAGAGACTTTGAAACTGGCTCTTAATCATTGAGTAGCCAAAGACAATGAACAAAAGGATGTGGTCAAAGAGACAAATAGAAAATTTCAAAGTGCAGATTGAGCAGACAAAAATAAATACCATCACAAAATATGTAAGAACGTGGAATGAGAAAACCAAAAGGAAAGAACATACTCAGCCTATCTGAAGCTGAAAAACCTCAAGAAAAAAATTGAAGCCTCAAGTAGCAATCTTCAATTGTTCTATAGGCAAAATATTGAATGATGAGGGACACACTGGAGAAGATGGAAAGAACACACACATTCACTAGATTAAAATGAACTAGTCAACAGTGCCCATTTTTGGAGGTAACATATGGGTAAGGTGCAATGGTGCTGAAGGAAGAGGTTCAAAGTGCCATGAATGCATTAGCCAAAAACAAGGCTCATTGAACTGTTGGAACGCCCCTTGGCTAATGAAGCACTGGAAACATTCCCTCGTTTCTGCCAGGAAATTTGGAAGAATATTACTTGGTCTATTGACTAGAAGAGATCTATATTTGTGCCCTTTCCTAAGAAAGGTGCCCCAACAGAATGCTCAAACTCTAGAACAGTATCTCTGGTATCATACCAAGTAAACCTTTACATAAGATCATTCAACAATGGTTTCAGCAGGAGATTGAGAGGAAGTTGCCAGAAGTTCAGGCTGAATTCAGAAGAGGGTGTGAAACAAGGGGGGATATTGCTAATGTCAGATGGATCTTATTTCAAAGCAGAGAATACCAGAAAGGTGTTTATTTCGCAAAGATTGACTTTACAAAAGCATATGACTATGTAGACCATAAAAAAGTTTGGGTAACTTTGAGAAGAATGGAAATTCCAGAACACTTCCTTGGGCTAAAGAGAAATTTGTAGAAAGATCAAGTGGTAGTTGTAGTAATAGAACAAGAGGATGACACTCCATGGTTTAAAAATCAGGAAATTTGTGTTTGTGTGTGTGTGTGTGTGCTGAGACTGTATCCTCTTATAATACTTGTCCAATCTGTATGCTGAGCAAATCATCAAAGAAGCAGGTTTATATGAGGAAGAATGTAGCATCAGGATTGGAGGAAGGCATATTAACAACCTGCACTACATAGATGATGCAATTTTGATTGCTGAAAGTAAGGAGGACTCGAAGTACTTACTGATGAATATCAAGAATAGTAGTCTTCAGTATGATTAAAGCTCAATGTAAGGAAGACCAACATCATCACAACTGGATCAATATTTAATCAATATTTAAATAAATTGAGAAAAGGTTGAAATTGTAAAGGATTTTGATTTACTGGTTCTATAGTCAATTCTCATAGAAGCAGCAATCAAGAGACCAAAGACATATTGCATTGGGTAAATAGGTCGCACGAGACGTCTTTAGCTATTGAAGAGCCAGGATGTTACTAAGATGTGCCTGACCCAAGTCATGATAATCTCCATTGCAGCATATGCATGTGGAAGTTGGATATTGAAAAGGAAGACTGAAGGAAAAACTGTGGATTTGAATTGTGCTAAAGAAGAATATTGGAAGTACCAAGGACTGACAAATAGACAAACTAATCTGTATTAGAAGAAGGCAGGCCAGAGTGTTCCAGGATGGTAAGACTCTTTCTTCCATTCTTTGGATATACTGTCAGGAGAGACGAGTTCCTGGAGAAGGACATCGCCTTTAGTCAAGTGGAAGGTCCTCCCTGAGATGGACTGACACAATGACTGCATCAATGGGCTCAGCACAAGAACAACTGTGGGATGGCACAGGACTGTGCAGTGTTTCATTCTGTTATTCATAAAGTCACCATTGGTTGTGGCTCACTAACAGCACATAGCAACAACAATAAGAGCTATGTAGTCATAGTACATCAACAATGAACTACCAGGAAACCAATAAAATTCAGAAGAGTTCACAGAACTACAGATAGCCCTGTTAGCACAGATAAATCTTAGATAAAAGCAGATAATCCATGAAAACAATGCCTCTTTATGCCTCTTTATTGACTGAAAAGCATTCAACTCTGTGGATAATAACAAGCTCAGGATGATATTGCAAAGAAAGCAAATTCCAGAACATGTAAAATGCATTCCTGCTGAATTGGTAAATAGACCAATAGGCAGTCCGTTGAAGTAACAAGGGGGTACTGCAGGCTTCAAAATCAAGAAAGATATGTATCAGTATGTTTTCCTTTCACCATCTTTATTCAATCTGAGAAGCTTTTGGGGTTTAAATAAGGGTGTGGTCTTAGGAGAGGATCAAAACTCACTGCCATCAAGTTGATTCCAACCCATAGTGACCCTAGAGAAAAGAGTAGAACTACCCCTATGGGCTTCTCAAGATTAACTTTTTATAGGAGAAGAAACCGTTGTCTTTCTTCTGGGGAATAGCTGGTGGAGTCAAACTGCTTACCTTGAAGTGCGAAGCCCAACATAGAACCCACTATGCCAATAGGATTTGAGGAATGCTTATTAACAACTTACTGTTTGCACATGCACATTTGTGGCAGTCATGTACTCGTGTGTCAATTTCATGATTGGTAGTCTAGGGATGGGCTAGCCTGTCAATCTGGAGATAGCAAATGAGGCTTCTGTGTGGACATACTTTCTCCTGAAAAGCCTGGGAAGTATGATGATATTTTCCTCGTGAAGATGAGACACCATTCCCCCAGTTGTTGCGAGACATTTGACTGACAAGACAAGATGGCAGCATCCGAGGAGCTGGAGGAGCTGGAGGAGAAGCCACATGGCCTTACCCTTAGGGTACCAGACATTGGAAGCCAGAAAAGTCACAGAGAGACCCCTGCCAGCGCTGAGAAGCTTCTACTGCCAATGGATACTGCTGATGGACCCTGAACCCTGGAAATGAGGAGCAATGAGGGGACCTCTGCCAAAGCCAGGGTACTTCTACTGCTTCATGAGTTGGAAGGAGACTTTATAGACTGGTTTCAGACATATGGGATAATATCAGAACTATGATCTTGGACAGGACTGGGTTGGGATGCTTTCTCAATGCTCCATTTCTCTTGTATATAAACATTTCCCTTTATATTAAAGTTACCAGATTTTAACATTGGTAAAGTGAGACACCACTGATCGGTGGGGGGTAGGGGGGTAGAGGCAGTATATTCCCTTTTTGTTCTCCTGCCATTCCCTAGCTTGTGCATTCTTTCCAAAAATTGGGATTTTTTTTTTTAAACATCATGGGACGCGGGAAAAATTATTTAAAATCAGGACTGTCCCACCAAAAGCAGGATATTTTGTCAGATTATTTTGTGTCCATATGTGTGTTTATGAATTTGTTTCTCTAGTCTACTGGACTAACACAACATTGTTTGCTGAAAATGAGGATTTGAAGCAGTTGATTAAAATCTTATAGTACAGCCTACAGTATGGATCACAAAAAGTTTATTAAAACTGTTCACACAGGCCATTTTCTACCTGTGAAGCAAAATGTTCTTCATATAATTTAGCTATCATCTACAAAGTTAGGTATCAAAGTTATTTGCAAATTACATAAAAAATCATTCCCACTAATTTTTGTTTTCTTTTAGAAAGAGTAAGGCCATTTTAAATTTAAAATATCATTTACATTCACAAATAGGTTATTTTTGTTTGCTTAAAATTTTATTGCACAGCAGGTGAGTTATTAGAGCAGTTTATCAGTTTCATTCAATAATACAGAAACATTTGTTTCAACTCATCCACTGTAGTCCCCTCAATGTGTAAAAGTTTATTTTTATAAAGCCAGTCACTATTTAAACTTTTTCTCATTAAAATTTTTAATACAGATACATTAACTCATATGGCCAAAACTTTTTTGTAGGTTGAGTCATTTTTACTCAACAGTGGAAGGGAATACAGAAGCCAAAACTTTTGAGAAACATAGATCAAAACTATCACAGAAAAATGTTTTTTGAAACTTCTACAAGTCCATAATCTCCTTCAATAATACACCTTTAATAATACTATTTTGCCTTACTGTATCTCATAGGAATCTTCTGCAGAATGAACAGAGGCTATTTTCATTTACCTCCATAGATTTCATTTTTATTTATCTTATTTTTTAAAGAAATCCTAAACACTGGAAATGAAGGAGCCTTGGTTACACAGTGGATTTTATATTGGGCAGCTAACTTCAAGCCCAGCAGCACTTGTCACAGAAAGATGAAGCACTTCTCCCATAAAGGTTTCAAAAAACTCAAATTTACTGTCATCGACTAGATGTTTACTCATAACAACCCTGTATAGGCTTTCGGCCAAGGAACCTCCAAAGAGCGGTAGTACTCTGTTCATAGACGCTGATTCAGAACAGTTGGTGTGGTTTAAACAAATTACCTTCTTGTTATATCCTCTGTGAATAAATCCAAGACTCTGGGGAGAAATATGATAATTCTCTTTTTTTGCTGTCTAGGTAAGTAATACAATCTCTAAATTTTAAATTACCAGTAGCTAGTATCTTTAAGGGTCAAATTAAACCTTTAAGTTAGTCAGACTTTGTCACATATTACATATATGAACTTGATAGAGAGCTGGAGAAGGCTATGGGTTCAAGAAGAGATTGAAAAAAAATTACAACATCTTTATACTCTTTTAAGGATTGATCAGATTCTTAGATAGCACCATGGTTGAAGACTCAACTGCTAGACAGAAGGTTGCGGGTTTGAACCTATTCACAGTTCTTTCAGAAGGTGGTCATCAACTACCAGAAGATCACAACACTCTGTTCACATATATTGAGGTTGTCATGAATTGTAATCTATCCGATGGCAATTAGCAACATAGGCTGATCTGCCAGAAGAAAGGATGGCAACAGAAAAAATGCTGGGGGCTGTTGATGAAGGCGCTGTGGTGAGGGGATGGGACTGAGGGTGTAGACAGTGGGATTAACCTTTGATGGAAGATGTGACGTTTTCTCCACAGTTTCTCTTCCACAGCTACGTCTTCTTCTAAATGATCACTGATCTTCAGGGTGTTCCCCTTTATTTGGAGCACACTCTTTGGCTTAAAATCTTTGGGGACAGGCTTCTTACAATTTCAGTGAAATTTTGAGAATCCAGGCACTATCTTCCTTGCCATCTTTTAATAACCCAGGGAAGAAAGAACATTTATCTTTGGCTTCAGCGAACTTTGCTCTTTAATTTTGCTTTTCTTGGCAATGATGATCTTTCTGCTTGAAGGCTAGACACATCAGGACTTTGTCTCCAGGCAACTGATTATTGACAACAGACTAAAACGCAACAAAACTTTAAACTGGGGCTGAGCCCTGGTGGTGTAGTGGTTGTGCAGCCCACAGGAACAGAGGTTCATTTCCAGCAGTGGGGCTGGGCCTCCTACTCCCACCACCAGAGAGTAGTGATGCCCCCCGCCAAAAAAACCAAAAAAAACCCTTTAGACTGTAGAGAAATTAGACTTCCTGGTGGCCTAGGGGTTATGCATTGGATTTCTAACCACAAGGTCAGTAGTTTTAAACCATGAGGTACTCCCCAAGAAAAAGACAGACCTTTCTACTCCTGTAAAGAGTGTCCTATAGAACTATGACTTGATGACAACTTTTTGGGTTTTTTGTTTAGGTAGCATAGACATTTTCACAATATTAAGTCTTCCTATCCATTTACTCTGGTCATTCCTCCATTTGTGCAAATCTTTTTTGGTTCCCTGTAAAAATTTTCTGTAGTTTTCTTTGTATAGGTCTTTTGTTTCTTTGGTTAGAGTTATCCGTAATATTTCATCTTTCTCATTGCTATTATAAATGGTATTGTTTTCTTGATATCCTTTTCAAAATTATTTTTGTTGGTGTAAAGGAAGGAATCTGATTGATTTGTGCTACTCCCTTGAATTTATGATAATTTTCCTGTATATAGGACTCTTAGTTGGCTAACTCTTTGCCTTCAAAGTTTGGTATATACTCCTCCATTATCTTCTGGCCTATGTAGTTTCTACTGAGAAGTCCAAACTTATTTTTGTTAGTTTTCCTTTGTACTTGTCTATCATTTTTTCCCTAGGTGCTCTCAGGTTTATCTTCTTTTCCATGAATTTGTGTAGCTTGACTGTGAGATGCCTCTGGGACCTAATCTAGTTAGAGTTATCTCAGATTTTTGAATAGTTATTTTCTCCTCCTTTTTTGTTTGTGGGTTTGTTTTACATTTTTATTGGAAACTATTTCACATATCATCCAATCTAATAGTTCAATCATTCAACCATATCAAGAAGAATTGAGCAATCATTACCACAAGCAAGTTTAGAACATTTCTGCACTCCCCCCATTCCTGTCCACACTGGTTAAATAAACTTAAAATGAACTGCGTAATCATGATGATGTTAGCTAGAACTTGAGGCTCCTTCAGGACCCGCTTCACTGCATTGCTGGTGCATATATCAATTGAGCTCAGGAGCAGTGGATTGTGTAGCTGTATATACATGACTTGAGTTGGAGATCCCATTGAGGTCTGCATCCCTAAGCTCCTAGTACTACTGACTGTTGCTGCCCCATTTTGCATGTCTTTTCTGAAGGCAGACTTTGTTTTCTGCTTTCTTGACTTTGGACCAGTAGCCTGTGTGTGTTGAAGAATCTGCAGTATATTAACTGTTCCAAGAAAGTGAGTTGAACTGAGCCCTCTGTACTGCTGTGTGAATTAATTAGTCATTATACCATTATATTCCTTCTCACTATAAATCTATCATGAGTGTCTTGATTTTTTTTCCTACAGAACCCTGTCCAACCAAAAGACGACTTTTTTGTTAGACTACCCTTCCAGTCCTTTTCCTGCAGGGGCCCCAGAAACCAGTAGAGTGGCTGGGGGTGGGGTGGGTGGGTTGGGACAGAGCTAGTGACATATGAACTCCCTTTAGAGGAGGATAACAGCATTCCAAAGTGACTCAGGCAGTCATTAATTGAGATGTGGGGGAAAGGGCTGTGTGTGGGCGGAAGCAGTGGTAGGGGGATAATCAGTCAGAAAAGTTCCGTCTGTGTTGTTGAACTCTGACTTTGCCAAGAAAGAAAAAGAACAAACAAACAAACTTGGTGCACTTAATTTTCAGGTCAAGAGGCTGGGGTCAAGAAGCAATAACCCGTTCGACTGGTTGTTCTCAGGGAGTCAGGGGGCTCCTTCTTTGGTTGCAACCTAGACTCCATTATTTAAACCTCAAGCCATAACATTTTTATGGCCTCAGATGCCTGTGAAAAGCAGATAATGAACAAGGATGATGTACTAATTAATATAATTTAATATGGTATTGATACAGAATATTAGATTGCCACAGAAAAAATTATACCATCTTGAAACAAGTATAAACAGAATGCTCCTAAGAGGGTGGATAGTAAGAATTATCCTCTGCTTCTTTGAACGTATTATCATGAGAGGGCAGACCATGGAAAAGGAAAACATGCTTGATAAAATGGAGGCTCAGTAAAAGCAGAGGAAGAACCTGCACAAGATGAACTGACCCAGAAGTTGCAAGAGTGAAGTCAAAGTCACCATCCTTGTGAGGATGACACAGGCATCTCAGCGTCTCTGCATCTTGTCACTGTGAGTCAGAGCTGACTCGGGCATCTGGCCATAGCAGGCACTAGAAGCCCTCAATATGCATTAGTCAGATTTGAGTACATAGATTAAGTTGCCTGTACCAATGAATCCTTTTGTGTTAGAATATATTAGAACATATACAGTGATAACGCTCTGATCCTATCCAATGGGACACAGGCTTTGCCAGGACAACAGCCCATTGTCATTCATCAGTGAGTTCAAGTTTGAAGGTTCAAGTTAACTTAAAGGAAAGACAGAGCAATCTACTGCTGAAATTTCATTCACTGAAAGCCTCATGAAGACATTACTCTCAGACACTTGGCTTCGGATGAATCTGCACAGACTTGGCAGCAATGTTATCCGTTTGGAACATTAACAACGAAAAACACCTATTTGTACATATCTGTGGCAGTGATGTGCTTGACGTCAATTTCATGACCGGGAGTGTAGAGGTGGAGTCTGGAGATAGCCAATGAGCCCTTGGTTTTCTCCTGAGAATTCTGAAAAGTCTCACGAGAGTTCCCAATTGAAAAAGAGACACTTGAGTCAGTCTATTGGAGTCAGTCTATCAACAATATCTATGCTGGGGTCTGAGCCCCGGTGGTGTAGTGGTTGAGTGCTGGACTGCGGCCCACTGGCTTGGCAGTTCAAATCCAGCAGCAGTGAGGCTGGGTAGCTCCCACGACCACCAGAGGGCAGTGATGCCCCGCTCCTGCCCCAAGCAAAAATATCTATGCTGCCAGATCCTGAGTCCTGGAACCTGGAGGAGCCCGAGGAGAAGCCACAGTGGCTTGCCCTGATGGTATCAGATCTCGGGGGCCAGAGAAGCCACAGAGAGACCCCTGCCAGCGCTGCCTTTTATTGCCAATGGATACTGCTGATGGACCCTGAGCCTTGGAAATGAGGACCCATGGGGAGACCTCTGCCGGCGCTGGGATGTTTTAACTGCCACTGAATATACAAGACTCTGCACCACTGACCTGTGACTCGTGAGTCGGAAGGAGACTTTCTGGATTGGTATTGGACATATGGGCTAATATCAGACTTATGACCTTGGCCTGGCCTGTATTGGGATGCTTTCTCAATGTTCCATTCCTCTTGTATATAAACCTTTCCTTTATAGCCATATGTGTGTTTATGAATTTGTTTCTCTAGTCTACCCGGACTAACACAATATCCAAAATATTTTGTACACATGGCTTAATTGTATCTTTTTTCCTTCCCGCCCCCCACCTCCCCCTGCTAAGTAATATCTTAAAATTCAGTACTAGCCTGCTTTTGGTGAAAATGCTTCTAATTAATATAATTGATTAATTAAACCCATGCTTGGTAGAAATTTCTCAACCAATGCCCCTAATTGTTTATCAATGGGTGTAATTCACATTCTGCTTTATCTGTGAGTTTCTTCTTAAGCTCGTTAAAGATAGCCAGCAGAGAGTGGGGAGTGCTTTATAAGTACTTGGCTATTATTGGCTGGAGTTTAGTCAATGGGTGAGAATAGTATTTACTAAAATAGAACACAGATCACCTCATGCTGTATTGTATCATGAAACAAATGGCCTTACTCATATGCAATTAACAAAGAGCTTGCCATCCCTCTACCTTTCACTTGAGGTCTTTGTGTCATTCCCTAGGTAAATGTGCTGAAGCTTGGAAAAGTCTTTCAAAATCAGGAGACTCATTTCTTTAACTGTGTGTGCACTTCACAATTTTCCAACTCTCATTTAGAACAAGGCATCATTGTTCCTACCAGAGGTAAAATCATACCATTATAAGATTTAATGTACACAGGCTGCTTTAGGTGCGTGTTCTATACATTATACATTTATTTTCTGAGTCTGAATTTTTTCTCACTTTCTTATTTCCTCTATTGCAAACATTGTATGGTTTTCAAAGAAGCAAAGTTCAGCAAATTTTCAAAAATTTCGAGCCAAGAGAAGTATATTGTTTGGAATAGCCATATGATTGAAGAAAACATATGGATTATCTGTGTAATAGATTCTGCTGTCCACATCATGGAATATGTGCAGATGCAGCTATGTTTGAATCCAATTTTACCTACTCACCTTAAAAAAGTTCAATATCACAAATTTATATTTCTTTACTTTTTTCTCTATCATTTTATCACATAGTTACCACTTTACTGAAGAAGTAATTTTAATCAATTCCAAAGAAGCACAGGCTTCTTTAGCTCAGAGTTGCGTGTCTTTTGAAGAAAAACAAAATCCTTTAACGGGTTGAACTGAGAGGTGCTGAGTTCACTGTTTGAAGGATTTCAATATTCTCTACCGCTGAGTTGATTCTGACCCAGAGAGTCCCTACATGCAGTGACTCTGAAGCTATAAATCTTTATGGGAGCAGATAGCCCAGTATTTTCCTGCAGAGCACCAGGTGGTTTGAACTGGTGGTCTTAAGTAGCCTCTTCATAGACATAGACCCTTCCATTTGATCAGGCTTATCCATCATTTGCCAAGAAATATTGCACTCACACTTCATATACTGATAAAAGTGACTTTTCCCAGAAACAAAGCAAATTTCTAATGAAAATTTTTTTGTTAAGAAATCTTAGTATTTTTTATTTTTTTAAAAACTATTTAAAAAATTTTGGAATGAGTTATTTCAATTCCATTTTCAAGTTGAGTTATTCACAGTATGCTGAATCTATTATAATTAACAACCTTTCATCAGTTTCTCTTGTGTAGTGCTTTCTATATAAGAAGAATCCCTTTGACACGGATTTGTGTTTTAACTTGTGTGAGCCAGACTGTTCTCCAGTGCTTCATCTGAGTCAAAGTTTTGTTCATTTTAATTCTCTATGATCTCTGACAAATTCTTTTCACTGTACTGTGGGAATTTGCTCTTTCTCTCTCCTTGAACTGATTTTATTACACATTTTTATGATATTGGGCTGCACACTTATTTTACATTTCAAAATTCTAGATTTTCCTGTCTCTCTACTGCAATCCCTTTCTTGAGATGGTAAAAGTAGAATGAGATGCAGGCAATTCTGAAACATTTTGCAGATTTTTGCCATTCATTTTAATGGAACTTCCTATTAAGTCCAACTAAGGTAAATGTTTTTACCTGCATTTTAGATATTTTGGTTTCACAAGGCTTGCAGAAGGGACAAAAGAGGAAGGGAGTGAAATTCACTCACTCTGGCTTCCAGCTATAAAAGATAAATCTCAAACAACCACACTCCTCAGGCAATCAATGTTGTACCGTATAGCTACAACCTATGAGCTCAGAAAACCTACATTCTCCTCTAAAGGCCTAATCTCAGATACTATCAATTTATAAAAGTTTATTATACTATTTTGTACTAACAAGACATGCTCATCTTTTGTCAAAATGGCTGAGTATTTGTAAAATACTTATTTCTATGTTTTTAGGGACTAGTAATATGAACTCAATCCACTCACAGACAAAAATAAAAATTAGGAGGGTTTATTGGGTAAGTGAATGGGTTGACACAAGTCAAGATCAATAAATAGTAAAGATGCAATCATTGATCCACAGATGCCCCTTTCTTCAGCTGATAGTCAAGTGGCTTTCCAGTCCTCTGCCTCTAAGTCACATGATTCCTCAGCCTCTGCTTCATCAGGCAAGGAAAATTGACTGCTTCTCTGCCTCAAAATCTGTGTGTCTCTTGTTCTCCATGCCTCGACCTCTGCTTGGCTTTCCCATGCTTCATTGGTCTGTCCTGTACTCTCCGTGCCCAGTCTTTATCACTTGTGTTCGTCTGGGTAGACTAGAGAAACAAATTCAGAGACACACATATTGATATAAGAGAAAGATTTATATACAAGTGGAATGGAATGTTGAGAAAGTTCCGAACCCAGTCGGATCAAGGTCATAAATCCAACATTAGCCCATATGCCTGATACTAATCTATAAAGTAGTCTCCTTCTGACTCATGAAGCACATGCAACTGAAGCATCCTGGGGCTGGCAGGGGTCTTCCCATGACTCCTCACTTCCAGGGCTCAGGGTCTATCAACTCAGTGCTGGCAGAGGTCTCCACGTGGCTTTTCCAGCTTCAGAGGTCTGGTTACATCAGGGTAAGGCAGTGTGGCTCCTCCTCTGCCTCT
Organism: Nesogale talazaci; assembly: GCA_004026705.1. Classification (NCBI taxonomy): domain Eukaryota; kingdom Metazoa; phylum Chordata; class Mammalia; order Afrosoricida; family Tenrecidae; genus Nesogale; species Nesogale talazaci. The sequence goes on from PVJH01012265.1 coordinate 15,250, forward strand.
TCCAGTTCCTTGGATGCTGCTATCTTGTCAGTCAAGTGACTCCCAACTGGGAAAATAGTCTCTCATTTCCACGAGGGAAATATCATGAGACTTCCCAGAGAAAGTCATGTCCACACAGAGGTCTCATTGGCTATCTCCAGAATGACAGGATAGACTCCACCCCTACACTCCCAATCATGAAATTGACACCAAAGTACATGACCGACACACCACTCTTTTTCCTTGATGGTCCTGGGAATTCTCTCTCTAGTTCTAAGATGGATCCAATATCCAGAGGAATGGTTTGGATGGCAGTGCAGTGTTTGTCTTTCAGTAGTTTTTTTGTTTTACATTAAAAGTTGATAAATTGAGTCAAACCCTCTACTCAGGTAGAGATTCAGAATCTACCCCAATTTAATTTTGTAACAGTGCAGTCCCCATAATAGAATTATAACCACAAACATCACAGAAAATATTATGGTTAGGAGGGCCATATTAATCAATGATATCTCAATATTAAAATTACTATTCTAATGTATATTTCAGTATCTGATAGTGTTCTATTTCTTAAATACTATAAACTTGATCTTCATGGCATTATGATTTTTAAACCTAATATATATGTTAGCTTAAAAATTTTATTAAGTAAATAATAACATTAATAATAGTAATGAAAGTATTAACTGCAACATGAGATACAGTGAAAAGGAACTTCTCCAACCATGATTTTGTCAACATAAGAATGCTATTTCTATTTTCTATTTTTAGATAAATTTATTGTGACCCATTAGAAACTAATTGGCATTAAGCACAATGGCAACAATGTGTGCAAATGTGACCTGCATACAATTGATGTATGTATGGATCATGATGGGAGTTGTATGAGCCCTCAATAAAATGATTCATTAAAAAAAGGGAGGGGGAAAGAGGAGCTTATATCAAGGGCTCAAGTAGAAATAATTTGGAGATGAATATAGCAACATGTATAGAAATGTGCTTGATACAAATGATGTATTGAATGTTATAAGAGTTGTGAGAGCCCCCAATCATTGAAAATCATTGAAAAAAAAAAGACAGATTGAAGTAGTTAGTTTGGCTTTCAGAAATTGCAATTTAAAACAGAAAAACACACTCAAGAGTACATTGTTTATTCAAGTCAGCTATCTCACACCTGGGAGCACACTCTACTATTGTCCAGGGGTCTGCTTTCCTATATCTGCATGACTACTGTGAGAACTTCCCAGTGGTATAGATGTGACTCTACCATTTAGCCATACCAAGTTAGACAAGGCAGACTTAGAAAGCTCAGGATCTAGATAGAAATAAAAGCAATAGGAAGTTATAAAGGCTCTTTTCTTTGGGAAAAAAATTGAAAGCTCCAGTCATTATCACAGAGGACAAAATAACCACCTACCTTGAGATTGTTTTGCCACTATTTTTGGAAGCTGATTTTCATATTCTCTTTTAAATTACATGGGGGTGCTTTGAGGCAAGTTATAGGCTTTTTGTTCTTTGTCATTGTTAGTTACCATCAAATCAACTCTGATTCACAAGAACCTTATGGAAAACATAGCAACTCTAATACACCGAAACCTTATGTACATGGTTCGGTCATTAAACATCTTCACATTAAAAAAAAAAAGGAAAAAAAAACTCTAGAAGAAACATTTCCAAAGTTACATGATTTGAAAAAGAAAGGTTGCCACTTTCAGTAGCATTTGTGGAAAGCAGCCCAAAGTCAGAGTGGTAGACCTGAAAAAGGACTCAGCTATCAACTCCATGTCTTGATGCCACAAATGAGCTTCTCTTTGGTTTTCTCCTCACACTGAGGTGACTCAAGAACTACACTAATGTGAATATATATATATATATATATATATATATATATACACAATGTGAGAAGATAATATACTTTTCTTGCATTGATTATGGGACTAAGTATTATGGCATTAAATAGAGATGGGGTGTCTTAAATATAAATGTCTTAACTTCATCACATGCATAATTTTGCTTTAGGCAAACTAACACAAATCCACCAATGCCAAAACATGACCTTCAGTCTATCCCCCCTGAATCATGGCAGATTTGATCCACTGAACACTAATGAAAGAAGACCTGATGCACTGTGGAGTAACATCAAAATCATCATTGCTTTAAGAAGCAAAATGTCATTAAAAGACAGGAAAGAAAGAAGAGATTAAAGTGGATATCAGAAAAGACTGCAATTTGCTCTTCATCATAAAATAGCTGAAATAAATGCGAAAAAAGACAAAATCAGCAAGCTGAGCAGAAAATTTCAAACCACAGCTCAAAAAAAAAAAGTAAAATCTCACAATAAGGTGTGCAAAAACCTAATGTGAGAAGACCAAAAAGAATAAAATTACTCAGTATATTTTTAACTTGAAAGAACTCAAGAAAAAATTCACACCTTGTCCTGAATCTTGAAAGATTCTATGGGCAAAAATTGAATGATGGCAGAAAGCATCAAGAAAATATGGACACAATACACAGAGTTGTTGTACCCAAAAGAACTAGTCGACTTTCCAAAATTTCAGGAGGTAACATATCAGCCAGACTAATAGTGGTGAAGGAAGAAATTGAAGCTACATTAAGAGCATTGGTCAAATGCAAGGGTCCAGGGATACCCCTTGAAATGTTTCACCAAACTGATGAAGCACTGGAAGTACTCTCTCATCTCTACCAGAACATTTGGACAACAGCTACATGGCAAACTGACTGGAAGTGACTGGAAGAGATCTATATTTGTATCTAATTTAACAAAAGGTGATAATAGAATACTTAAACCAGGGGTCCTCAAACTATGGCAAGAGGGCCACATGCGACCCGCCTAGTACACTTATTAAATTATAGTCTGGCTCTCCAACGGTCTGAGGGACAGTGAACTGGCCCCTCGTTAAAAAGTTTGAGGACTCCTGGCTTAAACTATAGAACAATATCACACACAAGTAAAAATGTGCTGAAGTTCATTCAACAAAGTTTGCAGCAGGACATTGACAGGAAGCCGCCAGATTCAGGAGCCATGGATCAAGGGATATCACTTCTCATGTCAGGTGGATCTTGTCTGAAAGAAAAGAATATCAGAAACATATTTACTTGTGCTTCATTGACTATGCCAAGGGATCCCAGCGTGTGGATCATAACAAATTAGGTATAACTTTGAGAAGAATGAGAATTCCAGAACACTTCATTGTGTTCATTTGAAACTCGTACATGGATTTAGAGGCAGTTGTATGAAGAGAACAAGGGAATACTGCTGGGTTTGAAATTAGGAAAGGTGTATGCTAGGATTGTATGTTCTCATCATCTTTGTTCAATCTGCATGCGGAGTAATGACCAGAGAAGTGGATTTCATGAAGAAGAGTATGACATCAGGATTAGAGGCATTTTTGTTTTGTTTTTAACAATTTATGACATGCATATTATACAACATTACCAACAGAAAGTAAGAGGACTTGAGGTACTTGCTGATGAATTCAGAGTCCAGTCTTCAGTATGGATTACAACTCAATGTAACCAAGAGGAAAGTCCTCACAATTGACCATTAGGAACATCATGATAAAAGGAAAAAATATTGCACTTATCAGAAATTTTGATGCTCATAAAAGGAACAATTAAGAGATAAAGCCACACATTCCATTGAATGAAGCTCCTGCTCAAATACTCTACAGTGTTGAAAAGCTAGGGTGCCATCTTGAGGAAATAGGTGGGCTTGGATCAACCCATAGTATTTTCCATTGCCTCGAATGCTTGTGAAAGTTGGATGGAAGAAGAATACATATATTTTAATTATAGTGCTGGGGGAGAATCTTGAAAGTATTATGGATTGCCAAAAGCACAGGCAAATCTGCTTGGAAAAAGTACTGACAGAATGCTTCTTCGAGGCAAGGTTGGTGAGTTTGTTTCCTGTACTTCAGATATGTTGTCAGGAGAGACCAGTCCTGAAGAAGAACAGATGCTTGATAAAGTAGTAGGATAGCAAATAAGAGGAAGACCTTGGCCTTGGCCCGGATGGATTGACACAGTGCCTGAATTTATGGGCTGGAACAGAAGAACAATTGCGAAGATGGCCCAGGACCAGGCAGGATTTCTTTCTGTTCTACACAGCATCACTCTGAGTCAGATCCAAATTGAAAGCAGCTAACAACGGCAGCAGCAACAACAAAATTCAGTGCAACAGAACTCTGTGTGCAGAAGCAAGACATGTCCTAAAAAGCTCAGAAAATATAAAAGTGGCAAATACATAAAGTTCTTAAATTGTGTGTTATTGTGCAATCTCAGAAGCAAGAAGTTTGAACCGATGTCCAGTGACTTCCAAGATACCACGCTGTATGGGAGTTTTCCTCTTGTCTCACTCAGGCATTTCATCTTTAAGTTTAAAATCAGTTCCTTTATTTTGAAACAGGTGTGTTTATAGTAAAGTCTTCTTCACTATGTGGGGTCTTTGATGCAGATCCTTCTGATGTAGCACATACATTATGTTATATAGTTTGAGATGGAAAAACCCAAAATCCTGAGTTCTGAAGGGCTGAAAAGAAACTCAGTTAAAAAACATGATTAACAAAGCCAACAGGGACAAAATACATCAGTTTGTGGAACCAGGAGGTGTCAAAGGGATCAGTTATCAGGCTTCAAGAACCAAAAAGCGCCTGACTTGCAGCTGTGCTGCCATTCACTTGTTAATTTTGAAGATCACGATATGCTAATTGCCTAAGCTTGCTTGCCCTATAAAACTGGCTTAATTCTCACACACACAAAAAAAGAACCCCACCCCATCCCAGAAAAGATGTAACTACTGACACAACGTGTGTGTATGTATGTATGTATGTATACATTATGATGAGTGCTGTATGAGTCCCCAATAAAATGAATTAAAAAAAAAAAAGACCAAGAAGCATAACATTGCTTGCTCACTTTCCTGATATGATCTCTGGTGACAAATGTGTGCATAAGAAAATGTGGTGAAGAAAGCTGATGGTGTCTGACTACCCAAAGATATAGCATCTGGGGTCTTAAAGGCTTGAGTAAAGCAGCGGCCATCCAGCTCAGAAGCAGCAAAGCCCACATGGAAGAAGCACACCAACCCGTGTGACCACAAGGTGTCCAAGGGATCCAGTGTCAGGCATCAAAGAACTAAAATGATATCATTATCAATGAGGAGGAGTACAGATTGGGGACGCAAAGCCCACCAATAAGTGAAGTGACACCTCTTACAGGGGGGTTGCAGGGAGGAGACGAGCCAGTTAAGGTACAGTGTAGTAACAATGAAATATGCAACTTTCCTCTAGTTCTCAAATACTTCTTCCCACCCATTATCACGATTCCAATTCTACCAGACAAATCCAACTAAACTAGGGGATGTACACAGGAGTCAGAAGCGTTGGAAACAGATGATCCCTCAGGACTTGTGGTGGGAGTGGTGAAACTGGGAGAGTGGAGGGAGGTGGCATAGAAAGGGGAAACCAATTTCAGGGATCTACATATAACCTCCTCTCTGGGACACGGACAAGAGAGAAGTGAGTGAAGGGACACACTGGACAGTATACAATATGAAAAAGTAATAACAATTTGTAAATTATTAAGGGTTCATTGGGGAGGGAGAAGGAAAGGGAAATCTGGGGAGCCTAAGTGGAGGGAGGATGTTTTGAGAGTGATGATGGCAACAAGTGTGCAAATGTGGCCTGCATACAATTGATGTATGTACAGATCATGTATGTGAGGGGAATTGTATGAGCCTCCAATAAAATGATTCATTAAAAAAGGGGGAAGAGGGCGAAGGAGGAGCTTATACCAAGGGCTCAAGTGGAAAATATTTGGGAATGAATATGGCAATACATGCAAATATATGCTTGATACAAATGATGTATTGAATGTTGTAAGAGCTGTAAGAGCCCCCAGTAAAATCATTGGAAAAAAACCATGATTAGTTATATTATACAAATCATATTCTTCCCTTGGTGTTCCACAAAGGCAATATCAAGTGTTTTCTCCAAGGGCAAGATACATTTCCCTCTGTTGGACCAAAGTGAAACAATCTTCTAGAGACAGACATACACCCTCCCTTCTCTTAGTCCTGAATCCCCGTGAGAGATCTCAGAGCAAATAAGGAACTCTCCTTAAGTGAAATGTGGGTGCCCCTGGAATAGTGGTCTTTATGAAATATATATCAGGGAGTGAGTATTGGTTACAAGTCTCAGACAGTCAGACCATCCCATTGCGTGAGAGGCAAGATTGAAAGACTGCATGGTTTGGCAGCCACTTTCTGTCTGTCTTTGGTGTTGATATTTATCTTTTTTGTGATTAACTGACACTACTGAGCATAATGTTATCTGGTGCTACCATGTTTTAAGGAGGTTTCATTATTTTTTATCAATGTGTTCATTGTGTGTGTGTACCAAATTTGCTTTATCCAGTCTTCTCATACTAGACTTTGGGGCTATTTCCAGCTTCTTAATATTATTGACAATGCTTCAATGAACATGGGAGTAGATCTGTCTATTTGTGTATTATGTCTGTTCTTTCAGGTAGACCTACTAGAAGGATTTCTGGATCATATTTGATTTCCATTCCTAATTGTTTTAGATTGAAGCATATCACTTTCCACAAAGGTTGTGTATGTTTACAAGTCCACCAACGGTGTATGAGTGTCCACTTCTGCATAGCATTTCCACTGGTGGGTAATTGGTCACCCCTTTACAGGGGAGCCACAGGAAGGAGACAGACTAGTCAAGGTGCAGCCAGGCAGTGATGATGCATACAAGTTTCCTCTAGTTCCTGAGGTCTCCCTACCCCCCAACCATCATGATCCCAACTCTACCTTGCACATCTGGATGGACTGGAGAAGGTACACTAGTGGAGAGGGGGGCTGGAGATATGGGGAAATCAGGATGGATGAGCCCCCTCGGGCCAGTGGTTAGATTGGAACTACTGCATGGGTGGAGAGAAGGTGGGGTAGAGACAGAACCAATTGCAAGGATCTACATATGACCTGTCTGGAGGACGGGCATGGGGGAGTGGGCTGAGGGAGGTGTCGTGCAGGGTAACATACAACAGAATAATAATAATTTATAAAGTATTGAGGGTTGATGGGTGAGGGAGGGCAGGGGAACAGGGAAGGGGTTGGAGGAGCCGACACCAGGGGCTGGGGGAAGGGGGGATGTTTGGAGAATGATGACAGCAGTGGACATGCAAGGGTTCTTGTCACAGTATGTTTATATATATGTATTGGGGAAATGATGTACGAGCCCCTAATAAAATGATTTTTAATTAAAAAAACAAACATTGCAACCCAGTCCAGATCAAGTCCTTAAATTCGATATTAACCCACATGTCTCATATTAGTCCATGAATTCCTCTTCAGACTCACACAGCACATGCAATGATGGTGAATATAAGATTGCAGGCTGGTGGGTGGAAAGTTCTGTGGATCCAATGGCAGTGGACCCATCTTTAGGACTCTGGCTGCCATCAGCATGGCTCCATGTGGCTTGTCCACAGGAATGTGTGTGTGTGTGTGTGTGTGTGTGTGTGTGTGTGTGTGTGTGAGAGAGAGAGAGAGAGAGAGAGATCTCTTTTGATGGCAAAATCAAGAGAGGAAATTTCTAGATTCCTCATGAGAAGGAACTGCCTACAAGGAGGCTGTGACCCGATTGACAGGTTAGAATCCACCCTTCATTCTTCTCTCAAGTTGACATGAAAATGTGTAGCTACCACATTGAGTAATTTGAATTTTATTTTGTAGTTAATCTGACTTCTTTCCCAAGAACATTTTGTAATCATTACTCGCACACAAAAGTGAGTTACAAATGTAGACTTTTTTTTCTGCTACAGCTGTGAAAATAATTATCAAACATCCCTTCTACTACTTTAACACTTAAAGTACAAAATGAATTAAGGAGAAAATAATGACATTCTAGAAAGAGATCAAGGCACGTTCATCCTGATAAATGGTAAGCACATAGAAAAACTATAGGCTTGCTTATACACAGGAGAGGGAAAAATTATTATACCTTGTATCAGCACGAAACTCGTTTGGCAGATTTCAAAGTTCTTTATAATAATACTTTCATGGAATAAAGAAAAGGAAAGCATGAAAGGGAAATGCTTTTATTTAAAAAAATCACACAATATAATGTTACTTGGTTTAATTGGATATTTAAAGTGGAAAATTATATGATCAAGTTGTACCAATGAGACATTAGTTTTGAATCACCTTGTCCAAGGTGAATGAACACCCTCAGGTCCCTAAACTACATGGTAGAAGAAAACCCTCATTGTTATAAAAATGAAAGAATTCATATATTGTAATTATTTCCCAGGTAGCTTTTAAAATAAGAGGAGATATTCTTGATTGGGAAAAAGCTTTATAACAAGGTGTTAGTAAGTATAAATTTAAATTTTGAATAGGCAGAACAGAACTATTTAACTAAATTATCTTAATAGTTGAGTACAAATGCATTATAATTTCCTAAATTAAAGCTCTTGCATGGCAATTTGATTCTTACTATGCATTATACACTTATACCTGCCTTAGCGCTCTCTTTCTATCACCTACTGATTAATCAATCACTTGCTTGATTTATATTATCTAAATACTCCTCTAAGAGGATCAATTGATGCTGTTCACTTGTTAAGAACAACAAAAGAGAAATCCTAATTAATCTGCAAGCATCTTTCCCCCCTCGCTTTAATATGTCTTCTTACTTTGAAAACTCAGGTTAGCTTAAAGATGTGGATGCTTCACTTTAAGAAAATTCCTCCATCTATGTTCTGTCTTTCCACTTTTCACCCTTCAGACATTTTTGCATTTAATTATCTCTTCCCTCAGTTGTGCCTAAAGGTTTTTCTCTCTTCTGGCCCTTATTCTTTAACTTAAGTGTGCCTAGGTATCCAGATCCTGAAACAGTTACGTGCGTCTCTTTTCTACCTCACCACAGAATTCTTTTTATGTATTAACATGGCAGTCTAGGTTCTTACTCAACTATTTTTTTTCCAAAAAAATGCTCAGTGACAAGTCTTCATAGTGTATGAAGGTTGAGGATGGCCAAGTGATCTAAGGGGCCAGACTCAAGCATAGCTTCACCTAGTGCATGCACTTTCCTCTTAGTTCTACCCCAGCTGCTCCCTTACAGTATCATGGCTGTCTTGGTAAGTATTGACTATTTAGTCTCTGATAGTAATTATTGTGAAGATGCTCAGGACTTTTAGTAGCTTTGGTTTTGTATCAACTTGATGGGACCATACTACTTAGTATGTTAGCAGTTAAGACCTAGTAGAATCCCATGACGCAGTGTGCTTGAGTATGTGATTTCTTTTCAATAGTTAGATGCTGTGGAAAAGCTTGTTTCTTTTTCTGTATGTAGACCCCACATCTGATTCATCAACCTTCAGTTTTTTGGTTCTGAGCCAATGAAATGCCAAATTACATTCTGATCCTGAGAGTCATCAGCCACCCACACTTTTACCTTTTGATCTTGGATTAATTTATCTCTGCAATCATATGCCTGATCTTTGAACCCTGGATTTATTTAGCTACGGCTCAGAAGTCTCTCATTGTGTTACTATTGGGTTCATCAGCCACCATGGCTATGTGACCTAGAAGACTCCTCCAGTCTAACATCTGACCTATGGATTTGAAACTTCCCACTCCTCAAACTATGTGAGCCATCACTTTGATATAAACTTACCACACTCTTCCTCTCCCTCTCTTCCTCCTCCCCTCTATCTATCTAATCGATCATCTCCCTATATGTGTCACTGGTTGTACTTCTTAGTATGCATGGTGCTATTCTCTACTTTGTAAGATGATCTTTTATTTAGCTACAAGGTGCCTTCAAGAATTAACTTCAGTTTAAAGACTGAAAAGTGTCTAAAGACAACAGACTTAGGAGTTCTATAACCTCAACCAGTCCAGTAAGTCTGTTTTCTTGTTGTTGTTTCTTTGTTCGAAATTCAAAGTTCTGGTCATATTTCTCTCGCATTCTGTCGTGGTTCATCTATTGTGTCTCAGCACAAAGTTCTTGGTAGATCAGTCTGAAATGCTCAAATTTTCTCAGTTTCCAGTTCCAAGGGAGCACATGTGGTCTGACTTGTATACGCAATTCCCCTAAATACAAAGGCATGCCCTGTATCTTCATCTTTATCCAAATAATCTATTTGCACAGGACAGGTGCCAAGATTAGTGGCTTAAAACATAGCCTTTGGAGAGGGAAGGAGGGAGAGAGGGATATGCTGTCTTCAAAAAAAGATATAAACACTTTTCTGTATCTAGGTGCGCTGGGGTAATGTATTTAATATTTTACACTTTCCTTTGCTTCCTCAACTACAAAATAAGGATTCTTGCTTTGTGTATGTTGTAAAGGAATTATGAATTTTTATTTCATATACACAAGTATGCACATAAATTAGTGACATATATGTAAAGAATTTGGTCTAGGGATAAAAACACTAATAAGTAATAAGTGGCTTTTACTTTATTACCCTCTATCTATCTTCATCCACTTATGTTGCCTTGTTTGTTATTTATTGCAGTTTCACTTCAGAGTTTTCTGATATCACACAATTAGGTTTTAGACTTTACCTTTTTGGTTCTGTGCCTATTTCACTCTTAGACTTTTTCACTCACATTTCTTACATTGTAGGACATTTTCCCATGGTTCATCTCTCAGTTTGGCAGCTTTTGCGGCTGGAAGGTAGGCTACCATTATTTTAAACACCAACTGAGTCTTTCATGGAAAGCAAGTCCTAGTGAAAGAGACTACCTCGTGTTTCTTCCATGAAGTGACTGGTGGATTTGCAACCCCTGCCTTTTTGTTAGTAACCCAATCCTTCATATGTTGTGACACCGGGGATCCAAAGTCTAGATAAATTCATCTTTAGGATTAGTTTGTAATTACTTGCAAGATAATTTAAAAACTCAGCAACTGCAAATTGGAAAGTTCATTTTAAGCTGAAGAAAAATATTTTAACTAGAATCTTAAAAGCATTAGTAGACCAACTATATATCTGAACTCTCTCATATTTTGTAGGTCACTTTATCACTCTTTGGAAGACATTTCTTCCTGAGTGGCTTCTAAATGTCTTCTAAGCACAAGCTCTGGCAGCTTTTGCTCGGAACTGATCTTCTGAAGGACATTTATATGACAAATAGTCTTGTCAGAAATAGCATCTCATTCTGGGGCAGAAGGCAGGGTTACTTGCTATCCAGAATAATAAAAATAATATCTCCTTTGGGGGAATAATTCAGGCAGATTTTCTTGAAGAACATTATTAAAAATGGAAGTTTACTAAACTGTGAGGAAAATGAACCACATGGAGACCTTTTACTAGATCATTTCATGTCACCCCCTGGGATTTGGGGCACATGGGGAACCGGTTTGAGCAAAAAGCTCATATTGTCTGGTTTGAAGTGAGTCATGCAGTTGCTCCCTTTGACCCAGGAGTCTCCTGTCTTCTCTCAGTAAATATCAATGACCCAGACCCTTCAAATTTTTCACCTCTCTCTTGTTTACACAATATTGAAGAATTAAGGTAACTTTATTTTTATTATCTTTTATAACAGATATACCTTTTCCTACAGTTTAGAGTTGTTCATCAAACACTACTAGATCCTAACTTTGCGCTAGATTCTGTTCCAGGAGCCAGAAACCCAAAGATAAATAAAACATGATTCCTGAGTCCACAACATATGTGTTTTAATTCACGAACACAACACACATACATATACACACAGACACATAGACGTTTGTGTTTTTCTCTACACATGTGTATATGTACACATAAATCTTCCTTCCTGAATACCAGAGCACCATTTCTGATTGCCTTCTGTGTTATTTATAATGTAGTATGTTTTATTGACAACTTTGCCCTAATATATTGTTTTTGAGTCAGTGCAGCCTCTGCTTTTCTGCAGGAGAAAATGACCTAAAAAACCCCAGCAGTGTACAGTAAATCAAATTTATTTTTGTGCATGTAATTCCATTTTGTTTCATACAATTTCATTGCAATGTACATTTTAATTTGAGACTAGAACTAAAGCAAGTATTCAAGTCCATCGGTTTACTTTACAGGTGGGCTATGGGAATAAAACGATGAGATACGGAAGGAAGTAAAACCCTCCCCAAAGGTTTAATTTTCAAGCAATTATCAGTATAAACATCTGGAATTTAATAACCATTATGGTAAAACAGACACCAGAATGAATCCACGCAAAGGGGCAAGGATTGTGTTGTGATATTACAACATTTCCATCAACCATTGGTTTGAGCAGCACCCCAAAACATTAATTTTTTAATATTTTAGGCCTAGAGGAAAGGTGTTCAACAGTACTTCAAAGCCTGAGAATGTTGTCATGCCAAGAAATAAACATGCTGTCATTGGAGTCGTCAAGTGGGCACTGCTTTGTAGGGGTTTAGAGGTATGAAATGACCTTGTCCCTAAAGGAAACAAACAAACAAAATATGCAATACCTTGTTGAGATGATTTAACATCTGCATTTTACCACTCTTTCATTCAAATTTAGCTAGTCTTTTCTTCTAACTTCTATTTGTGACAGCTAATGTGAAAATTATAAAAAACAAAACAAAAACCACTGCCGTGGATTCAATTTCAATTCAAAGCGGGCCTATATAAGATTGCCAAAGTTGTAAATATTTACTCCAGCAAAGTCTTATTTTTCCCTTACCGAATGGTGAGTTTCAATGGCCAACTTTGAGGTTAGCAGTCCAACTTTTCCCTGTCTATACATTAAGTCTAATTATATACAAACTTATCCTTGTAGCCACTAGGATACACCACATTTTCTTCAGTAGTTTAATTGTGACTAAATTGACATATCATACACTTACCCAGTATAGTCATATTTTAAAAGAATTGTCTATGCATCACCACAATCAGTTCCAGTGCATTTTCATTTCTTTGAATTAATCATTTTCTCTCCCATCCCCTTCAATGTCAATATATGTCCTTCTCTTCTGTACTTTATATACTGGGAAACATACCAAAAAGGAGGAGGAGGAGGAGGAGGAGGAGGAGGAGAAGAAAATGAAGGAAGAAAGGGAAGAAAGAGAGAGAGAGAGAGAGAGAGAGAGAGAGAGAGAAGACAACAGGGATAGTTCTACTCTATTCTTCAGTATTACCATATGTTGATATGGACTCAATTACAATTAATTTGATTTGGAAAACTTTAAAGAGCATATAGCTTCAACTTTCTTTCTCCCTCAGAGCAATTACTGAGTTTTAACCTTCAATCTGATAGTTATCAGTCCAATGTTTACTATAAGGGCATCACCACTAGGTCTCCTTATTAGAGATAATAAGGGGCTTATATAACTTTTAATGTGCACTTGTATGTCAAATATGATGATGTAGTCAGTCAAACATCGTGCTTTAAGAATTCTGCAGGAGAAATTAGACTTTTGAGGCATTAATAAATATTATGTTGAGAGAGTTAAGGTTTATTGTGCCAACCTGGCCAGTAAACACATGTGGGATTAATTGAAGGGTGGAGAGGAAAATGGCTCAGTGAGAATCACCTTCTTGGGCCTCTTTCTTTCTCATTGTTGGACCACGGTGAAGCTGCCGTTTCCAATTCCCTGCTGCAGCGAACAAGCCTCACTTCCTGCAAAACATACCTGAGGAGAAGTCACATGGACCTACCCTGATGCAGCCCTGGGTGCTGGAGCAGTCACGTGGAGACCACTGCCAGTGCTGAGATGCTGACCCCCTCACTGATTCAGCTTTCCTCCTGCAGTCGGTGGCATTCTGTGTGTTTTGTGAGATTGAAGAGGTTATTGTAGATTGGTGTCAGAGATATGGGTTAAATCCGGACATAGGGCTTGGACAGCACTGAGTTGGGATGCTTTCTTAATGTACACTTACCCATTATATAAGACTATCTCTTATATGAGTTTCTTATATATGTGAGTTTCTGTGGATTTGTTTCCCTAGTTTACACAGACTAACATATGTCTTTGGGCAGAAGATATCAAGTCAGTTACATTTAAAGTCTAATTTGTTACTTTAATAGTATAATGTGGGCCTGGTCCCACTCCCAATTGTTGACCCCTCCCCAGAAGATTGCACCACAGCTCGGAAGATACAGACTTGGAAGGCAGGACCTGGTACTTCATTAGACTGGATCAGAAAACACTCATTACTCAGTAGACAGACCTGGACCTATTTATACTTCCCACCTCACTTTTTTTCCCTTCTTTTTTTCCCATGACTATCTATATAAAATTGACAACATAAATAATCCCAACAGTTCCAGGGAGCCAGAGGAGGAAAGAAGGTGGGGGAAGGGGAGAGGGATGCCAACAAATGCAGGGAGGGAAAAACAAGAGATCTAAGATTGATGGCAAGGAAGGTATAAAGTGCTTGGTGGGATTCTATCAAGAGTAATGTAGACAATAGGAATAACTGAGAACTAAATGAAGATTGAACATGATAGTGGGACAGGAGGGAAATAAAAGGAAATAGAGGAAAGAACTAGAAGGCAAAAGACATTTATAGACATATAAATATAGGCATGCATATAAGTAAATATGTTAACTTACAAGGGTATGCCTATGAACATATCATATTATAGTAATATGAAAGGAAGGAGATGGACATTGGTCCTTTACTCAAATACTCCCTCAATGCAAAAACACTTTGTTCTAATAACCTGGCATTCTGTGATGCTCATCTTCCTGACACAATCACTGATGGCAAAATGGATGTATAAGCAAATGTAGTAAAGAAAGCTGATGGTGTCCAACTATAGAGTTGGGTTGAGCCCCGGTGGCATAAATGGTTGAGTGCAGAGGCTTGGTGATTCAAATCCAGCAGCGGCTCTCAGGAGGAGCACTTGGTAGCATCCATGACCACCAGAGGCAGTGATGCCCACACACACACAAAAAGGTATAAAGTCTGGGGTCTTAAAGACTTGAGGATCAACAGCAGCCATCTAGAAGAGAAGACTTTTACTAATTATATATAAAGTATATATATATATACTATTTATATATAAATTTTACTATTTATATATTTATATATAAAGTTTATATATTAAAGGATAAATGTAAATAGTAAAATGCAACTTCAAATATTTGTGGATAGTGTATAAAATTGATAATTATATATCAGGTTTTTGGTTAAATATTTTGCCTCAGCTAACCACATGTGGTTATGAAATGGTTTTAAATTCTATATAATTTAGATAGCAACTTCAGTGTATAAGCAGTGTATTTTCAATTCAGACAATTTGTTATGAGAGAAATTTTTCTGACAAGACTCCTGTCCACAGAAAGAACATTTTGAAAAGTGACAATTTCAAAGCATTCATTTGAAGTATCTTGTGATAATCAAAGTGCTCAGGTTGTTTTGCCAATATCTAAAACCACCTTTGATTTTTTTTTTCTTCTTGGTAGTATTTTTTCAGTTAAAAAAGGAAAAAGAAAAGTCATTTCTGCTCTCCTCTCTTATGATATAATTGGTCAAGGTTCATGGTCAAAATAGATTACTTCCAGAATTACCGTAAGTGGTTTTGGACAGGAGCAGGGCTGTACTGGTTTCCTTCTTCCTCCCTTTTATATACAGCTTCACACATCTAGTAGCAGAACTGCAGGAATCTGATCTCAGCTATGATGAATGAGACCTGGTATGCTGAAGGAAGAAAGGTGAACATCTCCTAAAGTCAGATCTCTGAAGTTTATAAATTATTTATTATATACTTCAGTGTGCTTCTGCAGTTGTCAGGGCCAGTTTCTAATATGGAGACAGGAGCTCCTTAGTCACACTCCTCTTAACCAGAAAAACAAGCCTTTTACAGAGAGCTCTAGACTGAAAGCAGGATAGGAAGATGACTGACTGTAAGGGTGGATTGTCATTTAGATGGGGAGTTGTTTAACATGTGCTGACCTTGAGAGTTGCTTGTCAACTTTATGCATGGCAATAGCAATGATATCTTACTTCTATGTCATACTTTCTCTCCTATGTTATGAAAATCATAGATGAACAATGGTAGCACAATGGTGCACCTCTCTGCTGCTAAGGTAAACATTAAGCATCTGAATCTCAGGAAGAAAGATGTGACAATATGCTTTCCCAAGATTTATAGAGTTGTAACTCAATGGGATCATTCTACCCTGAATTAGAGGGCTGCTATGCATTAGAGTCAACAACCGTAGTTTTGTTGATTTTATGGATAATGACAATAAAGATCTATAGACCTTTATAGTAACAAATAGAAAGTGGGCAGGCACTAATTCTGCAATTCCTTTTAGAAAATAATCACTATTTTCCTGCAACAAAATTTGTAATTGAATTGTAATTTTGCTGCCAGGTTAGTAGTGAGAATCTACTAATAGCTTTTTTGTACTAATAAAATAAAAATCAACAACCTATATCTTGACTGATGAAGTGAACCTTTAACTACTATCTGGAATATAAACGCTTCCTGATCCATATGTACACATGGATGTTAACAATCAAAATAATCATTTACATTAGAAATATTTTTCTTAATTACTATATAAAAACAAGTTAAAGTGTAAGTGTGGCATTGCAATTGGTGATGTGGCATTTAGACTTCTCAATAGCATGTTCAGAAAACAAATGAAATAATCATTTGTTGATAAAGGCATGATTCAATTGATAAATTGTTGACTTAGGATCAATCAGCAATATCAAAGTCAAATCTAGTGTGTACTATGTTGCATATCTTTTATTTTTTAATTATTAATTTTATTGAAAGCTCTTACAAATATTATAACAATCCATCATTCAATTACATCAAGCATAATTGTACAATTGTTGCCACCATCAGTTTCAAAACACTTTCTCTTGAACTCTTTCATATCGGCTGCCCTTTTTCCTTTCTGTTTCCTCACAGTATCCTTTCCCTACCCCACAGTAACCCATATATATGTGTGTGTGCATATATATTATATATAACACTCAAACATATATCTTCATAGCTTATACCATCTAAATGTATCCATTCACCTTTAATTCTGTTATTTGTTCCCCCAGAGTGGGGTTATAGAGTCATCATTGCTCTCAGCTTCTCCTTCCCTAACTTCTATCCCCTTCTGTGCCCTCTGGGAATCATTACCCCTGTTACTGTTTCTGAAGCGTTATCTTTCTTGATTTCATATATCAAATTATCTTAATTAAACAAATAAACATATGCAGGTCTAGCACACCTAATGAGGTAAAACAATGATCATAATAGTAAGGGAAAGAATTGTGTTAGTCCATGTAGACTAAAGAAACAAATCTACAGAGACTCATACATATATAAGAAAGAGCTTTATATACAAGTATAGTTGAATATTAAGAAAACATTCCAGCTCAGTCCAGATCAAGTCCATAAGTTCAAAGCTAGCCCATACGTTTGATACCAATCTATAAATTCCTCTTCGACTCACACAGCACATGTAATGACACCCAATGCAGGAAGATCACAGGCTAGTGGGTGGAAAGTCTTGTGGATCCAGTGGCTGTGGAAACATCTCAATACTGGCAGGGGTATCCATGTGGCTCCTCCAGGTCCAGAGCTCTCATTGTCATCAGCATTGATCCTGTGTCAACAGGAAAGTGTAGCAGAGACAAAGCAGAGAGATTGTGTCTGACTCCGGTCAGCTGTTTATCTCTGTAGCACCTCCACATGAGGTCCTCAATCTTTGACCTCATTGACAGGCTAAACTCCACCCTTTCACTCGTAAGAGTCTCAAGTTGACAACAGATTATGTAGCTATCACAGATGACCCCTTGTCAACGTGACATTTTTCCAACTCTTTAGCTATACATAGTTTCCAAACACACAATGATAAAGTCATATCTGTACCTAACAGGATAAATCTAAAATGCATACAACTCAATATGTGTCACCCTCATTCAAGTACAATATTTAATAAGTGAAAGAAACAATATTTTATGCTTAAAAATAAAAAAGTGAACACCTACACCTTAATCCTATAAGTATATTCCCCCAGCTATGAAAGTGTGTCAGCCAGTCACTTCCTGCCTTTACCCACCCAATTTTGTGTTTCGAATTTTTATACTACCCACTTACATCAATGTAGTGCTCTGAAGAGACAATCCTGATCTTTGATGTGAAGAATCTTCATTCCAGTTGCAACCTTATAAAGTCTGCACCCATGAGCAAAGTCAAATTAGAACAGGCTATCTATAAAGTCTGCAGCAATATGGACCAGTTCACAGACCCTAAAGTCTTTTCTTCATCTGGTGGGGTTCTGGTCAACTTATTGTGGGCCACCTCATTTAACCTACTCAGGGTGCCCATTGGCCACCCTGCCTTTATACCATAGGGCTCATCAGAAACACTCAACAAGTCTAGCCCCCTTGTGCTATGTCATGAAAATTAGTCAACCCGCTCTCATTTTCTCCTCTAGTCCCTGTAATCCAGGACCATGTGTGTCAGTGGCCAGACTCAACTTGCCTATTTATTGCTGCATTTCTCTCACTTCCACTCACTAAATGCATCTAAGTGGTCACCTACCAAGTATTTCAGCATACCCACAGCTTCCCTTTAACAGTTCAGTCCTAGAGTGAAGAGTTTATTCCATGTTCTAAATTTTCCCAGCCTCAGGCACAAACCACTGGTCCAAAATTTAAAAAAAACTCAAAGACTTCCTTTTCTCTTCAATCTTTCAACAGTCCCCTAGGCAAATCTTTTCACCTTTGAATGTACTGAGTACTCAGGACACTGTGTGGGGCTTATCCTTTCAGAGCATTCTTTGTAGGCACATCCTCATTTATTAAATTCCAATTAAATGGTTGAAGGTAAGTAGTCTTACAAACTCTATTTTTACTTCCCAATAATAATGTCTATCAAACATTTTGTTAACAATAATAAGCAGAAGAAATTAGTAGAAACAAAATAGAATCAGGTCCTAATCTCAATCCTTACAATAGTCAAGTTTCATCCTTATTTATCTTATCTGAATTCTTATCTAAACTATTCCATTGACATGAAACAGGCCTTAGGTTTCTGACTGAATCAGACCAGAGCCAGATTTTCTATCAGCCATTTTCACTAAGCAACCTAGTTTCTGAGAACATTAAGGGACTATTCCTACCCCTGGACATAAAAAACACATTAATCACATGTATTTTTGCCATTCCAAACAGGAATAACAAAAGACAACAGCTAAAGAAAATAATTAAAACTTTTAACTTCTCATATTTTTTCCAGGAAACACCCCAATAAACATCATGGCCATATTTGACCTCTGCCTAGCAAAAGATGAACTACCATGAAGCAAAGGTCAAACAAGCATCCACTCTCCATCTTCATCAGTTGTTTCTCTACTACCCCATTCCCATGGTACCATAATTTGTTAGCCTAGGTAGACTAGGGAAACAAATTCCTGGACACTCATATGTGTATAAGAAAGAGCTTTATATAAATGAACAACTGTATATTGATAAACATTCCAGTCCAGTTCAGGGCAAGTCCATAAATCCAATATTAGCCCATATGCCCAACACCAGTCTATAAATTCATCTTTGGACTCATGCAGCCACGCAATAATGCCAAATGCAAGAAGATCACAGGCCAATGGATGGAAAGTCTTATAGATCCAGTAGTGGTGGAAGACTCTGAGCGTGGGACAGCACGTGGCTACTTCAGCTCGAGGGCCCTTGCTCCATCAGTGTGTTGCCATGTGGCTTGTCAACAAGAATGTATAGCAGAGAAAAATTGTGTTCTACTCCAAGGAGGAAGACAGATGTTCTCAGAACCCTCAGTAGAAGACCATGCCACACATAGGACTCACTGGCTGTGCCCTTTGCAAGTTGACAGATAATATAACTGCCACAACTAGCTACAAAGAATGTGTTTTGGAGCTTACTGTCCTTTTTTATGCTCTGGAAGAGCTTGTGTAGCATTGGTGTCAGCTTTTCCCTGAATGCTTGGTAGAATTCTCCTGTGAAGCCATTTTGGCTGGGGAAGTTCCTTGATAATGTTAATTATTTTTCTTTCACTGCTATTACTTCTTTTGCTATATGTCTGTTTCACATTATTGACATATCTATATAGATAATCTGGGGAGGTTCCCTGCCCCCCCGCCCCCACAGTATCTGTCCATGTCTTCTAAATTATATTCATTAGAGGATAGAACTTCATAGTTCTATGTAGTTAGCTTTTAATTTCATTAGGGTCAGTTGTAATTTCCCTTGTTTCATCCCTCATCCTGGATTTTGATGCCTGTTTCTTCCTGTCTTTTGTTGGAATTGTCAATGGTTTGTTAATTCTGTTAATTCCTTTAAGAACCAGCTTTTTGCTGAATTAACTTTTTCCATAGTTTTTTTTTTTTTTGCTTTCCTACTTAGTTATTTTCTCCCCTAATTCTATCATTTCTCTTTTTTTTGCTACTGGAAGGATCACTCTGTTAATGTTGTTTACATTGCTGAAGGTTTTGTGATAGAGTACCGACAATAGGTTTCTTCCTTCATAATGTGCATTTATCGCAATCAAACCTCTCTGGTAAGAGCCTTTGTGTTATCTCATAGGTTTGGAAATATTTTACTCTCATTCTTACTAGTTTCTAGGAACTTCCCAATTTTAACTCTTATTTGGGTCAGTATCCATTTCTTTTGAAGACAAAAATTATTCATCCTCCAAGTATTTTCTCCTCGTTTTTTTGTTTTTAACTTGCTTTTGTTGATTTCCAGTTTTCTTGCAGTGATCAGAGAAGGAATTCTGAGTGATTTCTATATGTTTCAATTTACTCAAGATTGACTTGTATCCATATACAATGTGTACTTGAAAAGAATGTGATTTTTTTTAAGTTGGATGGAGAACTCTGAATATGTTTACAGGTCAAAGTGTGTAATTATTTAGTTTTGTAGCCTTCTTGTTGAGCTTCTTTGATCTGTCATTCTTGGAGAGTGGTATATTGAAGCCTCCTACTGTGCTTATCATTCCTGCAGTTTCTTTTCTCATCTTTTGTAAGATTTGGTTGATGAATCTCTCAGGTCTCTCATTGGGCAGGTATATGTTTATTATGCTCACTAGCTCTTGGTCTATTGATATTAATCATTATATAAAGTCCATCTTTATCTCTTGCTATGTCTTGTACATTGAGGTCGATTTTTGTCAGAGATAAGTATTGTAACTCCTGGTTTTTACTTTTTTTGGGGGGGGGCATCACTGCTCTCTAGTGGTGGGAGTAGGAGGCCCAGCCCCACTGCTGGAATTGAACCTCCGTCCCAGTGGGCCGCAGTCCGACGCACAACCACTACGCCACCGGGGCTCAGCCCAATTCCTGCTTTTAAAAAATATGCCATTAGCTTGATATACATTTTGCCAGCCTTTGATCCCTCAACCTGTTTTTTGTCTGTGATCTGGAGATGTGTCTTTTGCAGACAACAGATTGCTGGGTCTTGTTTCCTAATATAATCTGCTAGTTTTTTTTTCTTTTAATGGGTGAATTCAGACCATTGATGTTATTACATCTATCTTTGGATTCTTTGCTGCTATCTTGTACCTTTTGTTCTAAATATTTTCCTACATCCCTCCCTAGTAGTGTGCTGTGTATGTGTTGGGGGATTCATTTTTGCCTTCTTTTCACCATTGGGTCAACGATATCTTGGTCATCGCCTTCAGTGCATTGACTTTTGGATAGTGGCATGCTATGTGGTGGTCTTATGTTTGTGCTCTATGGGTTAGTCTTCTGTCTAAAGTGCACTGAGAATTTTTTCTAGTGCTGGTTTTTTATTAAAGTATTCCCTAAATTTTTCTTTGTCTGGAAAACTCCTCTCTCTGTCTATTTTGACGGACAGTTTGGCAGGATAGGGGATTTGGGGGTTATCATTATTCTCCTTCAACTTTCAAAAAAGAGTACTTCACTCTCTCCTCTTCATGGTTTCTGCTGATACATCTGAGAATAATCTTGATTACCCTTATAGGTTACTAAATTCTTTTCTCTAGCTGTTCTTATGAAATTCCCTGCTTCCTCAATGCTATATAATTTGATTACTATATATCTTGATGTATTCTTGGAGTTCAGAGTAATTGGTGACCTTTCTGCTTCCTGCATGACTGGGTTTTCTTTATGAAATTGTGGAGATTTTCTTCCAGAGAATTCCTCACCATTTTGGCTATTAATTGCTTTGTTATGTCTTGCTCTGGTGTACTAACTATTAAAATGTTCCTCTTCATAGCATCACTTGTTTTTCTCAGGTTTTCAGCTTCTTTATTTATCTTGCTTATTGCCTGTCCCATTTGTTGAATTCTGCTCAACTGTCTTCAAGGTTGCCGATATGGTTTTCTGCTTTTTCCAGTCTGTTGTTCAGGTCTCTTACCACATTTTTTGATTCGGTTGCATCTTCCCTTAATTCTTGTATTTTCCTTCAGTATATGGACTCTATCCTCTCCATTATTTCCTTCCTTTCTGGTTTTTATTCCCTAATATCCTGTGTGACTCTAAGCAGCATGCTGAAGGTTTCCTTCTGCGGTGGTTTAAATGTTAGGTTTATTGGATGAGAAATACCTAGGAAAATATTCACATCAAAACCTAGTTTATAATCCAAGTGAGTTTTTATAGAGGGTGAAAGAAGTCTCAGGTTTTACAGTCTCAAAGAATACACCCAATTCCAGGGAAGCATGCCACACTGCATGTAGGCCTTGCTGGGGATTGCCACAGGAAATCTCATGGTATTGCACACCCACATGTAGTGGCCTGAGGCCAGAAAGACCATAGTATGCTGTGTGTCTGCAGAAGTATTTCAAGAGAAAGAGCGTAGCAGGCTGGAGAGGCACTGAAGGGCCAGCTGTCCAAGTTGCTGCAGATATTAAGATGTTGGCTGAAAGGTGTGGTCAAAGTTATTGGTTGGCCCTACTAGCTGAATTAAACCCACCTGGGTGGGTTCATGAACCTGGGCCTAGTTTGGATTGCCCAGGTATACTGCCAACATGATTTATTCCCAAAAATACATAGGGGGCCTTCAGGTTTGGTGGAAACCAAACCTTGTCCCTATCCTGCTGCCCAACACAGAGAATGCTTCTTCTATGTACATTTCTAGGTTCAGGTTCTCCTCAGACATTGCATTTTGTTTATCTTGCTTTCTTATAGTGGTTGCTTATGTGGGTTTCTGCCTACATATCATTTTGGTGGAGCTTGGTGTCACTTTCCTAGGAGTGGGAGTCCTATGCTTTTACTCTCAGAGACTAATAAGAATGATTATAAGGACTAAATATGCATCTCTGTCTCACTGGGGTTTACTCTTTCCCTAGAGAGCAAGGAATATCTATTTGTAGTGAAATTCTGGTGACCCTCTCAGGCAGTGCAGGCAGGGCTGGCTGATGGGCAGGCTGATGGCATGGGAAGCAGGTATGCACAGGTGTGCTGGGACACAGCTGTGCAGCACAGGCCTGCTGGGACACAGCTGTGCAGCACAGGCCCACTGGCATCCACAAGTTCACTGGGATCTGCATGTTGTGGGACCATTGAGAACCCTGTGGTGCTGGGCCACTGGAAACTAAGTGGCATGGGTGGTGCAGGCTGGGGTTGCCTGGCCATCAGATCACAAGCCATGGCAACTCCATGGTGCATATAGGAGTCAAGATGGATCAATGCTGTGGGGAGACTCGCCCCATGGACTGAGACAGAACCCTGGGGTGCCATGAGCCCTGATCACATATCCCAGATCCCTCACTAAGCCTTCTGGACCCCACACCCAGCTATTTCCACAAAACCCCCAACTTGCTCACTCCTACCTCTTAGCCATCTTACCGGAAGTACCTGCATAACCTTTAAAAGGTTAACTTAAGTGTAAGTGCACCTAGAAAACCAATCAATATAAGCAATATAAGCAAAAACAAAACTTACTGCCATTGCATAAATTTCAGTTCACAATTTCTTAATGCTACCTGTAACCCTATAAGGAGAGATGTTTCCTTCTCCTAAAACTGCTGCAAGGAGTTGAAGTTCCTATGACTAATAACATAATTGCTTTGTACGTGTACACTGAAAGTATAGGAGACCCAGTGTAGTACAGATAATTAATGTGCTCTGTTATTAGCAGAAAGTTTGAAGGGTTTTAGTCTACTCACTTTGTCTAGGTAGAAAGACTGGGTAATCTAAAAAATCAGCTTTTTAAAATCCCATGAAGCAAAGTTCTACTTTGACACATGGAATAACCATGATTTGCAGTTAACTTGAAGAAAACTTGTTTATAATCATAGGTAGGGGGTTGGGAGCAGAGAATTTAAAGTATCAAATTTATTTTCAAATTTAAGTATTGGTGCACGAGGAAGGGCCTGAGGTTGTCTCCTACAGGAAAATTTTCCTATTATTTGAAATTGGGGATATTGCCGGAAGGCTATATGGTACACATTTCAACTTGTAGTTCATGTATTGGGTAAAAATTAATAATTATACAATGCTATTGAATTCAGGATTCTTGTTTGTTATACAGAACATTTTGGTATTTACATGATACTGAGTAAATCCTTATTAAATGAATAAGTAAACAAAACAAGGCTATTTATTGACAACTACTTTTCAAGGTTCACATGGTGGCAAACCCTCGCTAAGTTTCTCAATTGTTGCATATGTTTTCATTAGGAGTTCAATATTCCAGGTTGCATGAACATTGTATGTAAATAGCAATTCAAGTTGTAGTGTTTCATAATTTTTACTAGTTAATGATAATGTTAACAATCAAATATCTAATTAAATATTCAGCACATAAGCATTTTATTTATTGTTTATTTGAAAACTTACTCATACCTAGCACAACATATTGACTCTCAAACAGAACCCACTTTGACCCCACCAGAGGTATTTGATAAACTCTGGTGACGTTTTTAATAATCACTTCAGAGGAGGGTCTATTGGCATCTAGTACACGGAAGGCAGGATGCTGCTAAACATCCTGCAATGCATAGGGCAGCACTCAATGTTAACAATGTTGAGAACATTGCCCTAGCCCAACCACGTTATAGCCTAGAGAAATAAAAGTATGCTGCATTTCCTGCTCTCTGACAGAGCGCTAGTTGCATAGCCTACATGGTATACATTAGGCTGCTATTGAAAAATCAGCCATTTGAAACCACTCACTGACTTTGTCAGTGGATTTGGTTTTTGCTTTTGTTTTTGTGATTTGAAGGGGAGGTGTCGTTATAGCTCTTACTTGTTGTAAAGTCAATTTTGCCTCACAGTGATCTATACACAGTGTGTGTATAGAGAAGAACAGTCTCATAGGCTGCAACCTCTCAGAATCAGACCATCTGTCTCTCTAGATGCCCCAGATGGCTTCAAACTGCCAGCCTTTTATGTAGTAATTGAGAGCTTAGAAATCGGTGCCACTTTGGGACTCATTTAAAGGGAAGATATTCTCTCTTTTTCATTTTATATTTGTATGAATTTTTGCCTTTGTTTATTTGTCAGTTTGTCATATTGTGGTGCCTTGTGTGTTACTGTGAGGTTTTAGAGGCTTCCAGAATAAGAAAAGACACAAAGTCTTGGCTCCCCATTTCAATGGAAGGAACCACTATAAAACCTATGTGTACCTTGGAAACATTGTAAATATAGAAGACCTAAATAATGGGGGGAAGGGAGGAGAAACATCATCAGAAACTATGAGAGAGGATGTGCCCCTGATGTCTGAGAGCACCCAAGTTGTGGGAGAAGGATAGCTAATTTATTGTAGGGAAGTTTCACCCTGGTGATTTGAGTCAGGCAAATTCTGTAGGAGAGGAGCTTTTGGTACCTTCATTTTTTGATGTAGAGTGACTCAAAATAAGGAGAAACAGTTGTAAAAATCTGCTAATTATTGGAACTTGGAATGTGTGAAGTATGAAGATAGGATAATTGGAAGTGGTCAAATGAAAGAGAAGTCATATGATGGATAGCCTGGGTATTAGTGATCTGAAATGGATTGGTGCTGATATTTTGAATCATAAAATCAGATAATATGTTATACTGGGAATAAAACAATCAAGAGGAATGGCATGGCACTCATTGTCAAAAAGGACTTTGAAAAAACAATCAGGAAATACAATGCTATCTGTGATTGGATTGTATATTTCAATCTTCAAGGGATCACAATCAATACAACTATTATTCACATTTAGGCACCAATCACAAAACTTAGTGATGAGGAAACTGAAGACTTGTACCAATGACTTCAGTTGGAAACTATCAGTCATGCAGTAAAGATGCATTGATAAATTTTGGTGATCGGAATTCAAAAGATGGAGACAAAGAGAAAGAAAGAGTAATTGGAAAATGTAGATTTGGCAATAGATATGATACCGGAGACTGAATGATAGAGTTTTGTAAAACCCATGACTTGTCCGTAGCAAATACCTTTTTTTCTCCCACACATTGACTGTCCCAAATGGAGTACACAGAAATACAATAGGCTACTTCTGGAGAGGCTCAATATCAGCAGTTAAAACCAGGTAAGGGGATAACTGTGGAATAGACCACAAATTACTCATATGTCAGTTCAGGTTAAAGATGAAGAAAATTAAAACAAGTCTACTGAAGTTAAAATATGACTTTGAATCTATGTTGCACGAATTTTGAGAACATTTCAAGAATGGATTTACATTGGAAACAGAATATTAATGTCAGAAGTCATGATGAGCTGTGGGAGGACATCAAGAACATCATTTCATCAAGAAAGTGTAAGGTCACTAAAAATGCAGGAAAGAAAGAAAAGATAAGAGTGGATGTCAGAAGAAACTCTGAAGCTTGCTCTTAATCACAGAGTAGCTAAAGCAAATGGAAGAACGGATGACGTCATAGAGTTGAATAGAACATTTCAAATGGCAGCTCAAGAAAGAAAGTCAAATATTGTAATGAATTGTGCAGAGACCTAGACTTAGAAGATTAAAGAACATGCGCAACGTATCATAAACTGAAAGAATTCAAGACAAAATTTAAGCCTTAGATTGCAATCTTGATTCTATGGGAACAATACTGAATGATACAGAAAGCATCAAAAGAAAATGGAAGGAATAAACAGAATCCCTGTACCTAAAATAACTTTGACTCATGCCACTGTTTTAGGAGATAGCAGATGGGCAAGTGCCAATAGTTCTGAAGGAAGTTCAAAATGCACTGAATACATTAGCGAAAAAGAGACCTCCAGTAGTTGACAGAACACCCGTTGAAAGGTTTCAGCTCTATGATGAGACACTGGAAGCACTCACTGGTTTGTGACAAGAAATATAGAAGTGAACTGTAGAAACCACTGTGGGGTCTCCAAAGTCTCTCCGAGTCAGCAAACCTGCAGGGTAGACTATATACGTCAAGAAGTTAGCAAACTGAGGGCAGCGCTCAGTCAGTGAATGGGAGTTAATCGACCACTATTCCAACTCCATGCTCTTTCAGGTGGGACTTTCAAAAAGTTCAGTAATTTCTCAGAAGTGTCCAGAAATCTTGACTTACATTTTTTTCTGAACAGTAATATGCTTATTAGTGTATTTTTTCACTTATTTTACTTCACTTCACACTTCCTGATGAGTTTTTGGGGTCATCTCTAGATAAACTGCTCTCAATATCTCAGGGTCTAAGTCACAGAAAACCCAAGGTTATTCTAGGAATTATTCTAGGAATAATTCTAGATCCCCATTTAGAAGATGATAAACTCTCACGGATGCATGCAAATGAGTCATGATAATCCTGCCATTTCATGATATTATGATTTCTAAATCTCTAGAGTGTGCTGGAAGAAATGGGACACAAGTAAAAGGGTTTCCATTGTCTGATGCAGAGGCTGACATTTGAATGACCTAGGGGACAATTGTAATAATAAGCATTATAGGATACTCTCTGATTTTGGTCACTTCAAATCCTTGAATAAAAAGATTCTCATTTCCTCTAGCAGGAGGGTAACATACAATGAAAAATCATGCCTGGACTTGATTTTATTTGCTTTTATGCCTAACTTTATGATTAGAAACAAAAATAACATTTTGTTTGCAGTGGCACTTTACACAGTAAATTAGAATTCTACTTAACAAGTTCTGTACAAGTTTTTCAGTGATATTGATTACATATGTCCCAATGTGTCAACACTCTCATTAATTCTGCTCTGGTTGTTCAATTTTCTGTACTTTCTAATCTTTGCATTAGAGTAATTTAGGCCATTTTGTCTCATACAGATGATTTTTTAGAGAATACAATACTTGTGGGTGAAATTAATTATTTTATGAGTCCATTTTATATTTTGTTAAAAGATGCCCCCAGGGGATATTTTCAGTTCAAATTTAAAGAGTATCTCAGGATTTTAGACTTGGGGAACCCAAGATCCCAACGTCAGATTTGATTTGAAGAGTGCTAAAGTTACAAAGATGTTGAATTTGAGAAACCTATGTCTCTTCCATAAAATAAGGGTCCAGATTGTAAAGATGTGTTGTGAGATGCAGGACAAGTGCCTTCAGATGAAGCCTTGATTCATCTGGATTCTGATCTGGCAGAGGTGATTCACCTTCTTGCTGAAGCAGCCTCATTACCTGTGTGAAAATCTGAGTTCCTCCCATGAAGTTAGGTAATTAAGTGGTCTATTACAGATTTCTGTATTTGTGATTATCTTTCACCAATTTCTAATTTCTTATATTTATCTATTTCACTGAATAGCATAATCTACACCTTATTAAATCCCTCCCCCCCCCCAAAGCAAGCTTCTGTTATTCATGGAAGAAAACAAAGATGCCATAATTTTACTTTTATTTAGTAAGTTCTAGTTCTATTTTCTCCTACTTCTTTGTTTTGTAAATATTTTGAACTTGAATTGATATCACTCCCCTTTTAAATTTTATAATGCAATTATTTAAAATGAAATTTACTTTGAATACAGCTTTTCCTATGTATTACAGTTTTTTAACATGTAATTACTTCTATTAACCATTCTCTTTAAGATTTTTTTTCTCTTTGGCACTAAGATTAAAGTTATATTTTAAAATATGTGCTTTAAAATATTTACTAGAATATTATTACTTTCCTGTGTTATCCCATTTTATTAGAAGATATTGTTTGCATAATTTTACTTTTTGAAATGATCAAAGTTTTGCATTTTAAAATATGGCCAACTTCTTAAATATTCTATGAATTTATATAAATAAATCTTGGAACAAAATTAATTTGGTACCTATATTTCCAAAGTATCTAGTTTCTGTTCACTGTTGTGGTGATGGTTCAGTGAACGCTGGCTCTTTGTGACTGAAAGTGACCCTCTGTGCAATAGAAGAGACCACAGGCCAGCCCTGCACGTCCTCACAGTTGTTGGCAGTCTGAGTCCATTGTTGCAGTCACGTTGTCAATCCTCCGTCTGGAGCGCCTCCCCCTTTTTGTCCGCGGCCGCTCTTCTTTACCAAGCATGCTGTCTTTTCCCAAGGCCTGGTCTCTCCTGATAACATGTCCATGGTATGTGGAACCAAGTTTTGTCATTCTTGCTTCTCAGGTTCATGCTGGATCTACTTCTTCCAAAACAGATTTGTTGAGTCTTTTGGCACTCCATTATACTTTCCATATTTACCCACAGTATTGCAATTTACACGCATCGATTCTTCTTCAGTGTTCCTTACTCAATGTCCAACTTTCCCACATATATGAGACGAAAAAAAACACTATGGCTTGAGTCAGGCAGATCTTAGTCCTCAAAGTAAATCCTTGTTTTTCAATACTTTAAAGTGCTATTTTTCAATACTTGGAAGTATTAAATTGTAAATATTTGTTTTTCAGTTTATCCAGTACAAGTGATCTTTTTTGGCTTTCACTGCTGCTTCCATGAACATTGATTGCAGCCGCAAGTAACATGAAATCCTTGATAACTGCAATCATTTCTGCCTTTATATAGTGTGATCTATTGGTCTAATTGTGAGTTTTTGTTTTCTTTACCTCAAGTAATAATCCATCGTTTTTTTCGGCATAACTGCCCTCGTGGTAATAATCTATCTTTAACACTGACATTGAGAACTCTAATTAAGTGTGGTTTTAAAGTTTTCATCATTATTTTTAGCTTTCTTCATCATCTGATAGAGATGATTTCATTTTTACTCTTGCTAATGATCTGGATGTCGCTCCTTGTGTATTCCCTATGACTTCTTTTAGTAGTGTCGATACTGTTATTAAGTCTCTGGTGCTGTCCTTGTTGACATGTGCTATTGAGTCAATTCTGACTCCTGGCAGCTCTGTGTGACCTCACAGAATGGCTGCACAGGATTTCCTAGTCTGCGATCGCCGCTCAGCAAGCAGATGATCAGATCCTCCTGCTGTGGAACCACTGAAGGACTCCGCTTGAATTGCTGCCACTTTGGTTAGCTGCCAATCTGAACCGGCCTGTCATCAGGGTCCCTTATTTGATATCCTAAATCCATAAATGCTGCATTTTCATTGTAGATTGTACATTTAAATATTTTCCTGATCTCTATACTACTTTTCTTTCTTAGCTACTAAAATGAAAGTAGATGACGATGAGCTGATTCTGACTCATAGGAAACACATGTGTGAGCGCAGACTGTGCTCCATCTGGTTTCAAACCCTGTTTTTGCCCTGAAGTTTATCTTCAGGACTTTCTTTAAAGGTGGCCTCAAACCTCCACCCTTGTAGTTGGCAGGCTAGCACAGTACCCATCTTCATTACTTAAAGACTTGTCTTGATTTCTAAGTCCCAACCTACATGTCAATTCAATGATCCTCCAGTCAAGGTGCAATCCCACACAGACAAAGAAGACAGTGCACCATATTAATGTTAACTTTTTGTTTTCCAAGTATTGGTTTGCTTTTTCTCTGTAAGAAATGATTGTAAAATTATTGTCTTAAAATAAAATATGGTTGTGCTTGTGTAGTCTGGGCTTGGTTGGTCCCCGCTGGACTTGTTCACATGCCCCTGATTAATTGGCTGGCCAACCAGAGATCAGCTATCCACAGATTTGATGTTTGACCCGTTAGTAGCTTGAGTTCATGCCTAATATCCTGTAAAGTCTAGGCTCATTCACATAACTCAGCATTTCAACTGCAGGAAGGGTGGCACTAAATGTTTTTGTACTCTTTGATTATATCATGCATACTAATAATCCATTGACTTGATGAGTTTGAATTGCGGTGGAAAAGATGGAAAAGAATATTAAAAGTGCCATGGACTGCGAAAAGGACAACCAAATCTTCCCTGGAAGAAACAGAGCTAGAATGTTCCTTAGAGGCAAGGATGGTGAGACTTCTTCTCACAAACTTTGGAAATATAATCAGGAGAGACCAGTCCCTGGAGAAGGACCTCCAGGTTTGCAAAGTAGAAGGGTAGAGAAAGAGAGGAAAGACCTCAGTGAGATGGATTGACACAGTAGCTGCCACAATGGGCTGAAGCCCAGGAACAATTGTGAGGATGGTGCAGGGCTAGGCACTGTTTCATTCTGTGGCACACAGGGTCACTATTGAAGGGTTGGAACGGACTCAGTGACAACTAACAACAACAGCAGTAACAACAACATTTGGTAGACTGAATCAAGTCACATGCTTATGCTTTGTTTCAGAGAGCATCTTCACATTACTACACCACGGGAACAGAAATGTGACAAGGAAGGTCCCAAGTTCCTTCCCAACAAGAAGTCATATAATTGAAATCCACCGGATCCCTACCACCCACAACCCAGCCCTCACGCTCCTCTACGCTTCCTCTAGGAGCAAACTCACCGCCATAGAGCCAACACTAGTACAAAGTGGACTCGATGGGGTACTTTATGTTTTTCCACCTTCAGTTCACTTTATTCTTTCCAAAGGATTCCTTCTCCACTTTGCTTCTGTCAGACCTCACCATTGTCCCAGCAGTCCCTTCAGCTGGACACCATGCGGGGACAGACACAAGGTCATTTTTAGTCCACATCTACCAAACTCAGCCTGGGTCCCACCAAAGTTGTCATGACTTACCTCCCCACCCCCCCACTGCAGTTTCTGTGCCTGTCACAGTGGAATGCACTTCTGGTATGGAGTGGGAGTTCCTGCAGTCTGCACCGTCGTCTTCAGCTGAGTCTTGGCAGAATCGTGGCGGTCAGTCAGTAACTGTGGTCAGTGCCGACAAGCAGGACATCACTGGCCTTTATGCATTAAATTAACCAGCCGGCTTGCATGCTGGACCCGAAGGTATGCACTGTCATCCAGCTGCCAGGATCTTGTCACTTTACAAAATGACTTAGCAGGGAACCCCCCTCCTCACACCCTTCAGGTTCTCCAGGTGACCCTGCTCCTGCAGGTGCAATAGGATTAGGAAGCTAGCAGTCAGTCAGGTGGTTCATGTCAGAGCCTAGACATCGCGCGCCTCTTCTCTCTGCCCTCTGGTGACACAGCTGTGGCAGGGTGGTCATGCTGCAATGCCTCTAGGGGCAGATAAGGCCACCACATTTTAGTAGGTTCTGTCTCAGTGTTAATTTTTCCAAAGATAAAATGCCTATCATAATATTTTACTCAGGTATTCTTTTAGGCCCTAACTTTCTAGTTCACTAAAATTTTAAAATGTGTTTTGTTCCCTATTTACTTTTTATTATTGAAGATGGGATATATATAGGCTTTATATTTTTCTGATAAACATATATTTTTCATTATTTCCTGTCATTCTTTCCACCCTAATTTTCTGTTTTGTTTCTTAAAAATCTTGCTAGTATCTCAATTTTCACTGTCTTTACAATGTTTCCAAGAGCTCCTATATTCCCTTATTCTACCCCCAATCTTGTCACCATTTGTAAGATTATTCATGTTTTTCACCATTTCTTTCTTAAAGTTTTCTTGCAGTTTCATTATCTTCTGCGTTCATAGGTTTTCTTTCGTTTATGTCTTACCTTCCTTTGGTTCAGTGAAGTGATCATTTCATACATGGCTGTGTTTTTTGTTGTGAATTAATGATAAAATCAATGGCCCATGTTTCTATAACCACCAATCTAGAAGCAGGGAGAATGCTAGCTAGGACATACCCACTGTCCACTGATAAGCAATCTGTCTGAGCTAATTAAACCTCTCCTGATTTTCTTTATAAATATACAATGTGTACATTATTAAATATATCTTTAACTTAATATTTGTGTTATTGTGTTGTATGTTTTATTGTCTCTCAAAACATATTATAGTTTTTCAAAATTAATATAATTTGCTTTTGCAGTATCTCTATTCCTATAATGTTTTCTTAATCCATGTGATTGATTTCATTTCAGAGTGAAAATTTATCCCAAATGGTGCTCAATTCATACTTAACCACATTCATTAGGATATTCTTGCAAGTTTGGTATGTGGGTGATTTTGTTGCCAAGTGAGTTCCTAAATGTAGAGAAATAGCCTCTGTCTAGAGGCCGTTTCTGAGTGCAACCTTATGAGACTTCAGCAGGGAAAGGAACTAGAGTTCTACCTTTTAGAAGACTTAATTTTTCCATTTTAGCTCTGTAATTTTTTTTTCACTCACCAGGGTCCTTAGTTCTGAGCATGAGATATATTTTTTGTGTGCAGTTGTTGTTGTTACTTTTATTAATTGTGAGAGACCTTGGAACTCTTGCCAATACACCAGAAGATATGGGCCTTCTGTATACTGATTTTCAACCCCTTACCTAAATTTTTATCCTTATGCATTCTGATCGAACAGGTGACTGCAAGTTATGAATTTTTCTGAGATTCTCTGAGTGAATCATATTTTTCTCTTGACATTTAAATTGAACTTTTGCTTATTCCATCAAGTCTATTACCCCTAGTCTGTTACACTTTCGACTTTTCCCAAATGTTCAACATCTTACTTAACTAATATTGCCTCTCCCCTCCATGGTCATCCTTTGGGGGTTAGATATTTTTAGCTGCTTCATTCTCTTTTTAGTTACTTCTTAAATATTTTCAGATAACATGGGAACTTTTATTAGGATTATTTTAATAAAACTTTATATAAGAGTTTCTCTTTTCTCCTCCATTCTCTTTCTAGAAACTCCAGCAATTTTATAATTAACTACTTTTATTGTGCCAAACGGAAATATTAAGCATTGTCAGATATAAGCTTAGTGATCACTTTATTTTAGTAGAAATCCAGTGTTAACATTGAACTATACATTTGGAAAATTCAATGTTTTTTTTCACCAAATCAATATAAAACACACATTTATATTTCCACTGGTAAATATGAGGCTTCACGGGTAATGTGGAACAAATTCCTTCAAAAAGAAAGAAAATATGTGTTTATTGATATTACTCCTGAACACTTTTCTCCTAACCTTATACACTCAATACATTAGAACCTCTTGGATTTCAAGGTATACCCATTAAAAGTTCCTAGTTTCTTTCAAAAGCATTCATTTGCACCATTCTATCACTTTCAATTAATTGAATTATAAATGATGAGTTTTTGAAGTGTAAGCTATCGGAGCTCCTCTTTCTGCTGTCTTCCTCCTTCTACCTGTTTAGCCTTGCTTTGGGAGGGTATCCAAGTGAAGATTATTAGTTTCACATGATGTTTTCTTCTTACTTCCCTTTGTACTCACTTTGTCCAGTTTGGGTAATTCAAATGTAAATTGTCTGGCTACAAATCCCCTACTCTTGCCTTGCTGAATAGTTTGTAATCCACACTAGTGATCAGACCACTCTGGAAAGCACTTTGCAGTCATTCTGAGTATGATAACTTCTATCTACCCTGGTCATGGCCTTAGAATTTTCCCTGCAGCTCCCAGAGTTAAACTTCAATGAGGCTAGCAAAAGAGCTGTTTCTAGTTTTCTTGGACTACTCTGCGTCTTCCAATTATTTTAATAGGGAAAAGGAATAAGGAAATTAAACTGTGCAGATATGTCTTACCCCCTCTAGCTAGATTTTTAAATATAATTCCTCAACAGAATGCTTTATGTTGAAATATTGCTTCTAACGAAAGTATGTTGTGTCACTCATCAGAACATATCCTTTCTTTGAGAAACTCTGGGGAGACAGTTTAAGAAAACATTTCTTTGACTTCAGATTGCTCTCTGCTTAAGCACAGGCTCCACTTCTTACGAGATATATTCATCAGAAACCACTTCAAGTCATTGCTGCTGCCATTGCCACCACCTCCATTGATATTGGTGCTAGAACCCTGGTGTCTTTTTGCTGTCACCTTCTCTGATAGTGTCTGGGTCTCAGATATGTATCCCCCCCATCAACAATTCCTGTCACATTACTGACAAAGATTCTTTCCCAAAAGGTTACTGAAGAGGTTTCCATTATTCTGGCTTTAAAATAGAAAAGTCTTTTAAATGAAAAAGCTGATCTTATTTATTCTTCCTCCTTATTATCTTTATCTGTGGAGACCTCAGAAATCCCTCACCTCCAATCCCAAGAAAAGAACAGTAATACACATTCATTTAGGAAATAAGGGTGGGGCTGAGCCCCAGTGGCTCAGTGGGGGCTCAGTGGTTGAGTGTGGGACTGTGGCCCATGGGCTTGGTGGTTCAAATCCAGCAGCTGCTCTCCAGGAGCAAGGTTGGGTAGCTCCCACAGCCACCAGAAGGCAGTGATGCCCCCCCAAAAGTAGGAAACAAGGGTAGGGTAGAGAGGCTAGAGGATAGGCAGAAGACAAGACTTCCTGTTTTCTAAAGGAACACATTTCTTCAAACCCCCTAATATTTCTGTATATTGAGTACTGGATTACTAAGTAGATGAATATCCTCTAGGCAATAAAACAAAAATCACATCACTGTTTGGGGTGCACGATTTGGAATTTCAAAAGGGAGCTTGTGCAAACAAAGTAAAATATTATTAAAGCCTAGAGTCAGAATACCAAAAAGAAAGAACATGCTCAACATTTTTCATACTGAAAAAAAATGATGAAAAAACTCAAACCTAGAATTGAAATACTGAAGGGTTATGTGTGAAGTGTTGAATAATGAAGGAAGTTTCCAAATAGATGGAAGGGTTACAAAGTCATTGTATCCCAAAAGAACTGGTCAATATTCAAACATATCAATCAGTAGCAAGTCTTCAAGAACTGATCATATTAAAAAACAAAATATCCAAGGAGAACTAAAGTCATTGGTCAACTACAAACTTTCAGGGATTAATGAATACTAATTAAACTGTTTCAAGAAACATGGATAGAACTGGAAGCACTCACTCATCAATGTCAATAATTTGAAAGACAGCTATCTGGCCAATGGGTTGGAACAAATTTATATTTCTGCTTATTCCTAAGGAAGGTGACCCAATAGAATGCATAAATAATTCAACAATATCTATAAGATCACATGCAAGTAAAATTTTCCTGGAGATAATTTAAAACAGTTGCAATACATAAGCAGGGAACCTCCATGTAGTCAAGTAGAATTCAGAAGAGGACGTAAATTGAGAGATATCATTGTTGACAGCAATGTACCTTGACTAAATACAGAGAATACCAGAAAGATGTTTACTTTTGCTTTATTGACTATGCAAAACACTCAACTGAGTAGATTATAATAAATCATGGATAACATTATGAAGAAAGAATTCCAGAATATTTAATTATTCTCATGAGAATCTATGCATACTCCAAGTGACAACGATTCAATCATACAGGGAATGCTGCATAGTTTAAGATGCAGAAAGATGTGCATCTTTTTTCATACTTCCTCAGTCTCTATGCTATGCAAGTAATTAGAGAAACTCAATTATATGAAGGAGAAAAAGGCATCAGAATTGAAGGAATACTCATTAACAACCTTCTTTATGCTGATGTCACAGAACCTTGTTTGTGGAAAGCCAAGTGGTCTTGTACCACTAGCTTAGGAAAATTCAAATTTGTCGTCTTCTGTATGGATTACAACTCATTATAAAGTAAACAAAAATTGTCAAAGTTGGGCAGTTAGATAACATTATGATAAGTGAAGATTAAAGTGTCAAGAATATTATTTTACTTAGATTCACAATCAGTATTTATGAAAACAACAGTCAAGAAGTCGAAAAAAGTTTTGTCCTGGGCAAATTTGCTGGATAAGGTCTACATTAAAGCTTAAATTCTGAGCACCTGGTGTGGTAGTTACATAATCTGATGTCAACCTGAGACTATGAGGAATGAAGAGGTGGAATTTAGCCTGTCAATCAGGTCACAGCTTGATGACCACATTTGGAGGTGCTACAGAGAAAAATGTACAGAGAGGCCAGACCCACACTCTCTGTTTGGTCTTACTGCTAAGAAGACACCTGGAGCTACACTGATGGAACCAGGAGACCCACACGAGCACTGAGATGCTTCCACCTGCACAAGAGTTTCTACCCAATGGCCTGAGATCTTCCTGCATTTGGTGTTCATGGCATGTGTTGTATGAATCTGAAGAGGAATTTATAGCCTGGTCTTGGACTTATGGAGTAATATTTGAAATTAGGGACTTGATATCAACTGGACTGGGATGTTTTCTTAATATATGACTACTCTTTGATATAATGCTCTTTTTATACACATATGGGTATCTCTGGATTTGTTTCTCTAGTCTCCCTGGAGACTAGACACACCTGGCTTGCAGAAGGCTATGTGAAAGCCCCAAATCATATGAATTAAGCCTCAAATTAATTCCTTCTAACCATTAACCAGAAATGTGTACAGTCCTCAGTCAGAGTGCTTTAGAAGATAGAATATACATGCATGTCCATAAATATGTATATAGGTTCTCTTTAGGGGCTTTTCTGAGTATATCCTTGATGGCGATCACCTTACTGCCTTGGTTGGAGGGCCCTAGATCAATCTTGTAAACTCTTCGAGGTTAAGTTTCCCAGTAATGATCCCATTCCTGCTTCTGGCGACTCCCTCTAACTGTGATATACTGTTGACAAGCATGATTCTGTGACAATTTCCTTTGCCTTCCCATTTTTAAGCCTATCAATCTCAGCAAAACTTTGTATCCATTATGACCTTGTACTAATGGTCTCCTTCATCTAGGTGGTATGTCTCTGTCTTCATCTCTTTGAAGGCTTAATTTATGCTATTCTTAAACTTTTTTTTCTTTTGCTAAGTATAATCACCAGGGCTCCATCATCCTGCTTCTCCACCCAGCTACAATGAGGGCAGACTCTATTGTGGGAAATCACCCTCAAGGCGCAAGAGTGCCAAAGGTACCAGGCAGGTGGCCAGACAGCTTAGCCATTCAGCAATGTGTGCATTAGAAAAACACTAGCAAAGACTCCCTTTCCAGAATCATCCATTCTCATGAACAAAGAGGTTCCAGAGAAAATACGGTTAGTTTGTAATTCTAGGAAGACTGCCGTTGATTATTCCAAAGCCCACTGACATTGATTCCAGCTCTTAGCGACCTGGCCGGGCATGCAGTAACTACCCCTGCGCATGTCCCTCTGTGTTTCTTTGACTGTCAAGCTCAAAGAGGAACCAGGTGGCTTCCAACTGCAAATTCGTAACCCACCACGCCCTTAGGCGTTAAGGGCATGAAATTCCAAAGCGAAGCGAAGCTTAAAGGAGCAAGAACGCGCCACACCTGGTTGAGACCTGCAAGCCAGCTGGGGGCGTGGGGGTGGGATGCACATACTGTCCTATAAATCCGCCTGAGACCGAATCTCTTGGCGAACCCGAAAACCATCCTGCGCTCTAGAAAGGCTGGTGACCTACATTTGGGCCCCAGATCGTGGAGGAGATGCCGCCACTCCTCCCGCGCCAGGGGCCGGCCTGCACTAGGTCAGTGGTCCTGCTCAGCCTCCCTTTCCCCAGGGTAGCCCGACCGTCCTTCTGCTCAGCCCCAACCCCTGGCTACCTTTCTCTCCTGGAAGCCGCCCCCATGGAGAGAAGAAGGGGCCCACAGTGACCACTCAGTGTCAGGCCTACGCATAGCCTGAATCGAATCCTCCTTCCTCCAGTTACACATTCCCTTCACACCAAATGGCATTCTCACCGTTAAATACCCCAACCCACACCCGAATGCTAAGAGACTTCAAAACTTCATCAGGGCTGGAACCCACCTGACCCACTCGGAACTCCACCTGGGCTCTCCGCCATCTTCAGCAGTCGTCTGGGAAAGCTATGTCCTTCAACTTCATGTGATACTTGTGGTCTCTTCACACCCTCGAAAAACAGTGTTGTTCATAGTAATTCTAAATTTGTCTTTGCTGGTGGTCGCTCCTGGGTGAGTGAATGAGGTTCAAAGAAGTTGATACCAGAAGATGTTTACCCCAGATTCCATGCACCCTTAAAGGCTCTGCAAAGTTTAATACTCTTGGAATTACAAACCAACATTTTAGGGATTTAAGAAACTTTGCTGAGTCTTGCTGTGTCTTCGTTCAGCTATGAATTGGTCTTCTCTGCCCTGTTTGCCTTTCATGTCTATGTTTTGCATGAATCAGAATCTTCTGAATATTTATATTCTCCTCTAGCTTTTAAAGAGATAATAGCTATTTTTTTCGGGGGGAGGGGAACTCTCATGTCATGTTGTTTTGGATATGTGTAATGGGGGTGCAAAGATATATAATTAAAATATAGGAGCCTTGGTGGTGTGGTGGTAACTCATTCAACTGCGATTCGTATGGTCAGCAGTCCAAAGCCCATCAGCAGATCTGGGGAAGAAAGACTGGGCCCTCTCCTCCTGTGACCACTTATTTTCAGAAACCCACAGGGGTCTCTCTGAGACAGTGCGGACTCTTTGGCAGTGAGTTTTGTTTACATATTTTATATGTGTGTAGATGTACGTGTGTAGTTAGACGGGATCTGTGATTGAGTAGGGGCTCTTTTTGTGACCTAGAAAAAAAGAAAAAAGAAAAGTAGTGCTCAGTTAAGGAAGTAATGCTGTATTTCAAAGAGCTCTGGGTGACTATAAGCTTATGATCTGTGTTACTTATCACAAGGTCAGAAGTTCAATTCAGCAGCCATTCTGCAGGAGAATGTTGAAGCTTTCAACACCTGTGAAGATCTGCAGCCTGAGAGATGTACAGGCAGTCTGCTAGGATCATTATGGGTTGTTGTCATTGACTAACTGACAGTAGGCTTGGGACTTTTTTTAAGTGAGAAGAAGAAAGTTTTATTTTAAAGCAGTGTGTCTGGATTGCACCAGAACGTGAAAGATGATAAAGGAAAATTTTGCTTTGTTTTTCAAAGCATATTTATTTGGGAAAAAGGTGATTATAAAAAGACTGTCAAAAAAGTTGAAGATTTTAGCAATGATTAACATCCTTTTAGATTTTTAGGCACGTACTTTTGTGTTTTAAATTCCACCACAGAGATCGTCGGTATACGTCATCAATTTAACTTTCCATGAAAACCACATAAAAGTTCATTAGAGTGGTTCATGTTTTTATCTGATTGTTTCAACTAGACATGCAAGTATAAGAGACAGGTATCTTCTGAGAGGTGCAGGAGTTGTTCTTTTATGAGTGCCCTCTATTAGTGAAATCAGTATTTTTTTAAAGATGCAATCGGGAGTGCCTACAAATGTACTCCAAAGAGCAAGCGCCATCTCTTCATTCACTGTTACTTCAATGGTAAGAATGGAGCCAACAGGTATTGGTGGAGCATGAGGCGGTCCTAAAGACATTTGAAAGGGATGCTTAGGAGGGGCATAGAGTCCTGGTGTGGGATATGATCTTGCAGGGATGTGGCAGGGTGCTGGTGGCCCCCAGGCACCTGGTGGAACAGTGTCCTATGAAATAGGAGGTGCAGCCCCTGGGGCTTGTGGAGGAGGGAGAGGAGCACAAGCAGAACATAGCCCTGGATATGGATAAGGCATATTGGGGGTAGGATACTGCCCTCCCATTCCCGGAGCCCTTGGGCCAGAAGACATAGAACCCTTTGGACCTATGGGGTCCAAAGTTCACCAGGGGGAACTGGATCTGTAGGTGCACCATACAGATAGCTTTTGAAAGGGTATGTTTGGCATGGAGTATGGGACTCTGTGGCCTGGCACAGTTGGGGCTGGATAAGGACCACCAGGGGGCGTGGGGCATGATAGTCCAGAAGGAGGAAAGAATGCTGGGGTTCCGGAGGTGGTCCAGTGGGAGGCACAGAGGGATACGCTCCTGTTGGTGCAGGTCTGAGAGGCATAGTGGACTGGGTTGCACTTGGTGGGAGTTCAGATGGCACAGAGGTGTGGCACTTGGGTTATTCCAAGGCTTGGACCCTGGCCAGCCTTGAGGAAGTTTCGTTACCAGCAGACGTTTGGACAGCAGAGTGTTCAGGTAGCATATTGGCTAATGAAAATTCATCAGAAATCTTCGCAGAGTGATCTAAATTCACAGCATTGTGTAGAAGCGACATGGGTCAGAGAGAAGTGGGTGCTGAGGGAGCGGGCACAGAGTGACTGATGATGGAAGCACCCATAGCACCAGCACTCATAGTGTGTGGCTCCTGCAGGTGCCAGAACAGTGGTTGAGGCAAATTTGAGGGTGTGTGGTAAGGTGTGAAAGTTTTGAGAGAAAGTGAATGGTATTGGCTTTGGTCTAGAATACAAGAAACAATAACATGTTTTAAAGCTTTTATGATACTGGATTATTATTGGTGGGTTTATTCATAAGTTGAAAAAAGACTGGTGAGGGCTGAGCCCCGGTGGCGTAGTGGTTGTGCGCAGGACTGCGGCCCACTGGGACAGAAGTTCAATTCCAGCAGTGGGGCTGGGCCTCCTACTCCCACCACCAGAGAGCAGTGATGCCCGCCCCCTTCCCTCCCCCCCAAAAAGACTGGTGAATCTTTCATCACTAAATGTTAGATGAATTATAATGCCTTTTATTATGGAAATTGCTATGAGATCATAGTCTTTAAACAGGAATAAGTGAGGTAGACCTTAAAGTCCTGTATCACAGCAGTTTTATAGCAATGATTAGATTAAATGAATGTTAACTACAATATCAAGTATATTTCATCAAGGGAAATGAAGTTGAGAAGATATTGTAAAAAGATCTCTCCATCAATTTTTCAATTATCCTACTGAGAAACACAGGGAGAGAAGGTTTAGTTGTATAGGTTTAACAATATGTCTGCAAATTTTAAGCACCGTGTTTTAAGATATTACTAGAATTCTGGAAGGTGACAAGATTCATGAAGTAAAACAATACAAATTGTCAAGAATAGAAGTGAGTCATCAAATGTTCTCTAAGCATTTAGAACAGCAATTCTCAACCTGTGGGTCGCGACCCTTTTGGGGTCAAATGACCCTTTCACAGGGGTTATCCCAATTCATAATAGTAGCAAAATAGCAGTTATGAGGTAGTAACAAAAATAATTTTATTGTTGGGGGAGAATCACCACAACATGAGGAACTTTATTAAAGAATTGCAGCATTAGGAAGGTTGAGAACAACTCATTCAGAGAACTGTTTCTCTAAATTCTATATGTGAGAATATTGTAGGTGTTTTAAGAATATTCCCTTTATTTAAGTAACTACTTTTCTAATTTATGCAAAATTGTTTAACTTATGAGTTTTAAATACCACAGCTCTCAAACTGAAAGCTTCAATTAGCCATCTTAACAAATTCATGAAAATCATGGCTAGCAAAAAGCTAATGTGATTTAAACTATGGGTTACCCAATAAAATAGCAATTAGGTCTCCTGCTAAAGTTCAAAGTTATAGCTTTGCTTGTTAAAGGATGGACATTTCAATGTCCATATTCGAGGTCCTTGCTCATATGCAACTGAGGTTTTTACCGAAGGTAGGTACTGCTGGTGCTATTTAGAGGTAGACAAACATCTCACGGTACTTAGTGCTTTTGGTCTTACATATTATTTCAAACACCTAGCCTAAAGTGAGGTTAATTTTCCTACTCTATCTTTATCTCTGGTATATAGAAGTTGGAATAACAAAGCACACACAATTTACCCTTAGGTATTTAGGGTCCTTAAAGGAACATTTGCCTAAAAGTCATTCTTAACTTGAACTATGGTCAAGAGAACCTCATAAATCACTATTCTCTGAACATTGTCCTATATTGAAGAATTTAGTCTGTCTAAAAAAGCAGACTCCAAAGACAAAGAAGTTCAGACCAGTTGATTTGCATTTAGGGCAGATCAGTATTCATTTAACTTCTTCTTCCAGGCAATCATATGATGTATTTGTATAATGAAAATGATCCATTTATCATTCCCTTATGTGTACATTCTACAAACTACATTTTAAGAAGAGACTTCACCTCACCTGGGGGCAGCTATTCTTTCTGGGGTTATGGGAGAGGTCTGAGTAGTTCCCAAACAGTAGTGGTGTGCCTCTGCTATATTAGACAGCCCAACAGTGATGTTAGGTGAACTTAATTGGAAAATTGTGAATAGAATAGTGAACTTTCTGTTTCTGAGAACATGAATTTGTTCTTTTGGTGAGTAAATTAGAGATGGGTCAATCTTCCCTTATAGAAAATGCTTAACATTACTTCTATGGACACCCCCAATGGGATAATCTGTTCTATATTATATTGCTAAACCACATTTCTTTTCTGCCTTTGGAGATCCAGACCTCATGCTATATAGGCAAAGAAGATTCAAATTTTATCTTTGTGAGATATATAGCATTCTTCATATGTCACATCTGAAGGATTGAATATGGAAACTGTACTAAATAAACAGGGCTTTACCTTTAACACACCTGATGTATACTAAAGGAGCTGAAACATTCCTTTGGATTTAAAGCAAACATATCCTAGTGTGAGGAGTAGCAAGAATGGCAAGCTCAAGTCATGAATTTTTAAGTTATTGGACTTTGTTCAACTCTCTATTGCTTTTGAGATTGACTAATAATTGGCAACTTAAGTTTACTCTACATTTACAATTTTGTACCGTTTGCTTTTGTGATATTTAAATTGCTTCAAAGTGTCTAGCACTATTTTCTTAAGCAGGATAAGTGGACATCTAAGTGAGGTGTCAGCTAGTTGTGCAAGAAAGAAACATGACAGCCTGTGTGATCGACCACAAGCTTGTTAATAATCAACTCGTTCATCAGAGAAGGGGATTGTGTTAGAGCTTAA
This sequence comes from Nesogale talazaci, assembly GCA_004026705.1. Taxonomy (NCBI): domain Eukaryota; kingdom Metazoa; phylum Chordata; class Mammalia; order Afrosoricida; family Tenrecidae; genus Nesogale; species Nesogale talazaci. The sequence goes on from PVJH01012265.1 coordinate 59,107, forward strand.
ATTCTGAGCAACAGGTTTGCAGAAGGCTAAGGAGCCTTGAGACATACTGGTTATGCATTGTGAACTGCAAAATCAATAGTTTGAAACCACCAACCACTACAAGAGAGAAAGACAGGGCTTTTGATTATTGCAAAGAGTTAGTGTCAGGGATGAGCCCCGGTGGCGTAGTGGTTGTGTGCGAGACTGCAGCCCACTGGGATGGAAGTTCATTTCCAGCTCCACAGGTTCATTTCCAGCTCCTACTCCCACAGGTTCATTTCCAGCTCCTACTCCCACCACCAGAGAGCAATGATGCCTAAAAAGAAGAGGTACCATGTCAACGACTAACAGTGGCAGTTCTATGCCTTCTTAGAGGGTCACTGTGAGTCTGAAGTGATAAGATGGCACTGAATTTGGTCTTTTTTGTTGTTGTTAAGTATGATAGTAAGTGCCTAAAATGCATTTACTGAATCCCCATGTAGATTAAGGCTTCATTTAATGCCTTATGATCATTAAACTGGTGTGTTGGACAGGGTTCTCTAGAGAAACAAACCAGGACACTAGTAATTCTTTTCATATATTTATATAGATCAAAGGATATATAAGATAATAAATAAACATATATCTAATTTATAAAACAGTACAAATGGTTCAGTGCAACTCACTTGCATGAGACAGCTAGTATACAGACAGTACTTGGAGTCTTGAGAGTCACTGAGTAGTCCTCTGTAGAGCAATTCAGGCTATCTAGCCACAAGCATCAAACAGCAAAGCAGGTCACCAACAGTCAGCCAGAGTCCAATAGTCTCCAGCTCAAGAGATGTATATTCCAGGAGCGTGGTAAAGCAGGGTTTGAAGGAACCTCAACTCACAGCAACACAGTCTACAGATTGGGTGTCCCACGTGTAGTGTCGCTTGGAGATCAAAGTTCAGGATGAACAAAGTAGCCAGCTGTTCCAAAGATCCAAGAACAAGAGGGCAAGGCTGGGGTTCACCAAGCTATTTCTATCTCTGCCCTTCAATTGATCTAATGTGTTCATTGGCCATGTTGTCACAGCAGACGTACCTATCATCTTTGGCCACGTTGGCACAACAAACTTACCTATCACACCTGGGGTATGAATTATCTTTCCCTCCAGCAGTGATTAGGAAGGTAATTATGTTCACACCCTCGTCAGTCCAGTGAGGGGCAATCTCCTCTAAGGGCTTACCTCAGTGTGACCTTGATGGAGAGCACCATGCTGGAGCTGAATAGTCATGGGTCAAGTCCTGATTTCCTTGGTCAGAGGGCCCCAGGCCAATCTTGTATGCTATTCTGTATAACATAATGTTTATGACACAGTTAGAATTCAGTTCCTGTTTCTCTAGTTTCACCTGTCACTGTGGTTTATTGATCTGTCACCAATCATGTTTCTGTGAGCACTTATCTATACCAAGGTACATGCACTTGTCTCTCTGGATTTGTAAGGTAAAATTGAGGTCATGATAGTGGGCAGTGGGGGGGGGGGGCTGGAGGCATTAAAGAACTTGAGGACAGTTGCAGTTTTTTCAGTGCTATATTGTACTCTGACTTGTCTCTTCCTTGTGATCCTTCTGTGAGGGAATGTCCAATTGGACAGATGGACTTTGGATCTCCATTCCGCTCTCTCCCTCATTCACATCAATATGATTTCTTTTTCTGGTCTTTGATGCCTAATACCTGACCCCATCAATGCCTCCTGATCATACAAACTGGTGGTGTGGGCTTTGTTGCTTCTCAGCTAGATAGCCGGTTATTTTTCTTCAAGCCTTTAAGACTCAGATGCTTTATCTTTTGATAGCCAGGCACCATCAGATTTCTTCACCACATTTGCTTATGCACTCATTTTGTCCTCAGCGATCATGTTGGGAAGGTGAGCATCACACAATGTTGGGTTATTAGAACAAACTTCTGGTATTGAGGGAGTACTTGAGTAAAGGCTGGATATATGATCTGGTGTCCATGGTCTCTCTCATTCAGATGTGTGTGTTAGTCTGGGTAGACAACAGAAACAAGCTAATAGACATTCATATGTGTATAAGAAAGAGGTTTATATATCAGAGCAATTGATATTGAGAAAAAATCCCAGTCAAGTTCAGATCAAGTCCATAGGTCTAATATTAGTCAATATGGCCAATATCAATTTATAAAGACCCCTTCAGACTCAAAAAAACACATGTAATGATGCTGAGTACAGGAAGATCACAGGTCAGTGGGTTGGAAATCTTGTGAATCCAGTGGTGTTGTAAGCATCTCAGCACTGGTATGGACCTCCACATGGTTCCTTCAGCTGTGAAGCTTTGTCTCAGGGTAGCTTCATGTGGCTTCTCTACAGAAATTTCTCACAGGGAGGGAGCTTTGTCAGTAGAGAGTCTCCAATGGAGTGAGCAGAGAGAGTATCTCCCACCACCAAGGAGGAAATAAACAGGAATTCCCAGAATCCTCAGGAGAAAGTCAGGCCCACAGAGAGGCCTTATTGACTATATCCTGATTGACAGACTAGACTCCACCCCTACACTCTTAATTCACAGATTGACACCAGATTATATAACTACCACAATCTATCTTTGTCTTTCTCTTGTCGTTGTCCTGTTTAAGATTTAATAAATGTTGTTCTTAAGTTATATTTTAGGTTTGGGATCTTCTTGTGTACCCTAAGACAGACTTATTTGAAGTATTAAAGAGCAAGGTATACTTGAGGATAAGAAAGACAATTAGCATGAATCAGAATGCCATTCAAGGTTTTGTAGCAGCTAAGTGTTCAAATGATGTGTTGCAGTAGGTAAATCTACTGCATAAGACCTCTTTAGAGTTTAGAAAATCAAAGGTGTTGTTTTGAGGATTAAAGTGTGCCTGACCCATGACATAGCGTTTTCAACGGCTTCATATGTGTGTAAAAAGCTAGACAATGACTAAAGAAGAATTGATGGATTTGAAATTTGGTTTTGGCAAATATTGATAGAGTACCACGAACTGCCAGAAGAAGAAAGAAGTCTGTCTTGGAAGAAGTACAGTCAGAATCTTCCTTAGATGCAAGAATGACAGACTCTGGTCATGTTATTGGAAAGGATCAGTCTCTGGAGTGGCACATCATAGTTGGTACAGTAGAAGGTCAGTTTAGAAAAGAAAGACAGACCCTCAGTAGGGTGGATTGACAGCAGATCCAATAATGGGTCAAAATATAACAATTTAAAAATTGGCAAAGGTCCAGGCAGTGTTTGGTTCAGTTTGTTGTACATAGAATCTCAAGTAGCTTGAACTCATTTGGATTTACTTAAAAAACAAACAATTTTTTGAATGTAATAAAGTTGAAGATGACCTTTTCCTAAGTGATCATCAAAACATTTAGAGAGACCAGCAATAAGCATAAAAGAAATCAGAATGTGTGTGTGTTTTTCTATGTGTTTTCTTGGATATTAGGCATATAATTTTTCAGAAGAAAAATTCTCTCTCTGAAAAATTTCATTAAAAACTTTATAAAATAGGTGCAGCTCTTTTCCTTTTAAGACATAATCTGTTTTTCACTTAGCCATTTTATCAAATAAGGTCTTTTAAAAAATATTCTTTTTGATATTTAGATTTTCCAAGGAAATTCTGTTCCTTGGAATCAAATTAAGTTTATATATATATATATATATATTTAATCTGATTGTGTATATTTAAATCCATACACTTGCCTTTGATACTCTTTATTTTTGAAATATACAACATGAAAAATATAGATATACTTAAGACAATCAAATTGCTTTATCAAAGCATCAAAGACATTAAAGAATTTAGCTCGTACCATTTTCTGATTTTTTGTTGTTATCTATGATTTGTTTTAGTGGGCTTGGAGATTTTCTCTATGTGTAACTAGTAGACACAGACTTGTCTGAGATAATTATATTTTCCACAGTTGCCATTGGGCCACATATTTTCTCCTCTTTTTCAAAAGAGCTGGCTTGATCTTGGCTTTACTCTGAGATTTATTGTCTTTGAACAGTCACTGATTCTGAATTGACTACATCCATTAATCAGCCTGACTTACTGACCCTGATGCTATTTGAAACTCTGTGCTTATATCAGATAGGTGGTGGCTAGAGTCCATCCATTATGTTTCCAGGCTCTAACTTCTCTGTACAATCCCATTTAAATCACATTGGCAAATGTCTAGGTAGTGTTTAGTCCTGAGGGCTTCTATAAGGAAAGTTTCAAATGGGCCAAATTACCTACACAATATCTCAGAGTCAAATTGATAAAAGTTTCAGATATTGTAGTGCTGTAGATAAGACTACAATAACAAATATTTCTAGTTCTATGTATTGTTACTTTAACTAAAGTGTCAGACTTTCATGGTAGCAATTTCCCTTACTTGCCGATGATTCCTCATTAGGACACCAATTTATTGTGATTAACTACGATGATCACTAGACTATGGTTTGCTTTAGTTAAGTGCAATTTTCTTTTATATTGAGTTTAGTTGTCTTTAAGAAAAAAATAGAAACATTTTTAAATCAGTAGCGAAATAATAATACATTATACTTTTGTCCTATTTTATTGTGTCTCTCCAGAATTGGGAACAAAGAAGGAATTTTTATTAAATTGAAAATTGTATATATTTTAACACCATAATTTATGTTATCCACTATGTGCTTATTTGTTTCTTATTTAACTAGTCTTTATAATATTAATTTTAGGAGGTTTATAATTTTATAGCTAATTTAATTTTGACAACATTCTCATTATTTTAAGCAAATTTATTGACCTATAATCCATGGACCATTCAATTCAATGGCTTAAATATACATTAGAAGGAGTCGTGCAATCATAACCACAGCCAATTTAGAACAGTTTTATATATACTATTATTGGCTACCAATTTTCCCCAACCTCCCCGGCCATAACCCCAAGAAACTATTAGTCTAATTACTGTCTCTATAGATTTATCTATTCTGAATTTCATATAAAGAAAATCATACCGTACCTTGCTAACAACAACAAAATAAAACACAGCAAACCTCAATCCAAATGATAGCAGAAAATAATAAAACTTAGAACAGATATAAAAATGGGTCAAAACAGAAATAGGGTGCTAACTTTTAACCTAACTCTGTCTGCTTTGAAGAGCCCTGGTGGTGTGGTGGTTGCTCTTTGGGCGATGATACGCCAGGTCAGAGATTTGCAAACATAGTGGCTTCAGCAGCAGCTTCAGACTGGATTTTTCTAGTTACACAGTCAGTCAGTTTCAGAAACCCACAGCAATTGCTATGAATCATCATTGACTCGATGGCAGGGATTCACTGTGTGATACACTCTGTCTGAGGGCAAGGCCATTCACACACCTGGTGGATCAACCCAGAGAATTTAATGGAAATTTAATCCCTGTAGGAGCTCAGCTAATGAATTTTGTACTTTCACTGCCATTCATAACCTTCTGCAAGCTGGATGCTCAGAATTTAAGCTTCAATACAATTCCCTCCTCTTATCTTTGGTTTTATTATTTACAACCGTTGGGTCACAAGAGCCGGTGTGCTTCTTTCATCCGGATTTAGCTGGCACCTCACTTACATGGCCACTTGTTTTAAGACAAGCTTTTAAGACCCTGAATATTGGTCTTTCTCACAGCTGGGTCCCTTTTGGTTTCTTCACCACATGTTGCTATAGCTGGCATATCTTCTATTCTGAAGTTGGGTCTAATGATTAAGGGGAAAGAATTTTAAAAAATATTGAAATTGTCTTTAAAAAATAAAGAAATATTATCAACTTTTAAGTAATATAATGTGGAATGTACAAAGTGTGAATCTGATTGCCCTAGAATGTGTTCTGTCTCCATACTATCAACAGATATTTTGGTAGCACGCTTCTCCCGGCATTCGTTCTGTCATCTGACTTAGAGATGTTGGGATGGAAACCTGTTGCTAATTTAGTTGCCAAGCCAGTTTTAGACTTGTCAGTTTCACAGCCCAGAACCTGTGCCCATCATGTGAGTCAGTTCCATGAAATAAATCTTTCTTTAAAGCTACAACTGAAACTGTATTTACCCATTTCATTTTTTTT
>PVJH01012266.1:0-64437 GCA_004026705.1 Nesogale talazaci
CACACACACACACACACTCCCCTTAACCTTCTAGTTTTGCTAAATTTCATTATTGGTCCTGAGGGGTTTTTCTGACCTGGATTCCCTGTGTTTCCAACCAAGCTCTTGTTTGTTTTATATTTTTGCTTTTCTTCAAAAGCCATTTTAGGGCTGAGCCCCGGTGGCATAGTGGTTGTGCGCGGGACTGCGGCCCACTGGGACGGAGGTTCAATTCCAGCAGTGGGGCTGGGCCTCCTACTCCCACCACCGGAGAGCAGTGATGCCCACAAAAAACAAAAACAAAAACAAAAAAGCCATTTTATTGGCAGATCATACAACTCTTATCACCACCCATACATACATACATATGTTGTATGTCAAGCATATTTGTACATTTGCTGCCCTCGTTGTTCTCAAATCATTTGTTTTCTACTTAACCCCTTGGTATCAGCTCATTTTCCCCCTTCCATCCTGCTTCCCCCTTCCTCACAAACCCTTGGTAATTAATAAATTATTATTATTTTGTCATATTTTATAATAGCTGATGTCTCCGTTCACCCACTACCATGTTATCTGTACACCAGGGAGGAAGTTATATGTAGATTCTTATAATTGGTTTCCCTTTTCTACCTCATCTTCCCTGTATTGCTGGTCCTGAAGGGATAATCTATCCTGGATTCCCTGTGTCAAGCTCTAATCTGTACCAGAGTACATGGCCTGGTCTAGCTGAATTTAAAAGGTAGAATTGGGGAAATGATAGTGGGGATTTGGTGGGAGGGATCATTAAAGAACTAGAGGAAAGCTGTATGTTTTATAGGTGCTGTACTGTACCCCGACTAGCTCGTCTCTTCCCTTGTAACCCTTCTGTAAAGGGCTGTTCAAGTGTCTACAGATGGGCTTCAGGTCACTATGTTTGCCCTCATTCACATTGATATGACTTTTTTTTGTTCTGGGTCTTTAATGCCTGATACCTGATTCCACTGACACCTCATAATCACACAGGTTGGAGTCCTTTAATGTGGGCTTGATTGCTTCTCAGTTAGGTGGCTGCTTGTTTATCTTCAAGCTTTTATGATCCCAGATACTATATCTTTTGATAGCCAGACACCATCAGCTTTCTTCACCACATTTGCATATGCACCTATTTGTTTATGCATCCGTTTCTGATTGTGCTGCGACCGTGAGCATCACAGAAGGTTGGGTTGTTAAAACACAGTGTTCTTGCATTGAGGGAGTACTCCTGCAATTTAAATACATCGATTCTTCGTCAGTCTTTGTTATTAAATGGCCAACTTTTGCAGGCATTTGAAGCAATTGAAAACACCATGGTTTGGGTCAGGTGCACCTTAGTTCTCAAAGTAACATCCTTCCTTTTCAATACTCTAAAAAGATCTTGTGAATCAGATTTACCTAATGCAAGTTTGCCGTTTGGTCTCTCAACTGCTGTTTATATGAGCAAGACAAAATTTTGGCAACTTCAACCTATTCATGATGTATTTTGATGTGACTTATTGCTTCCAATGTGATGATTTGGGTCTTCTTTATATTGAATAATAATCCATACTAATCCATCAGCAAGTGCTTCGAGTCCATTTCACTTCCAGCAAGCAAGGTTCTGTCCTCTGCATATAGCAGATTATTAAGTCCTTCCACAGCTACCTGACCAATTGACTAGTGGAGATCCATATTTTTACCCATCAAAAGAAGAGTGACCCAGCAGAATATTCAAGCAATAGAACAATATCCTTGATATCACACGCAAGTACGATCTTACTGGTGATTATCAACCAACAATACCTTGCAGTTGTTCATGCTGGATTCAGTGGAGAATGTGTAACAAATGTTATCATTGTTGAAACAAAATGAAAGATGTTTACTAGTATTTCATTGACTGTGCAAAGGCATCCAGCCATGTAGAGCATAACAAATTCTAGGTAACTTTGAGAAGAATTGGTATTCTGGAACACTTCATTGTTCTCATTCAAAACTTTTACAGGGGTCAAGAGGCAGTTGTCTGAACAGAATAGAATGCTGCATGGTTTAAAATCAGGGATGATATGTATCAGTTTATCATCTCTCCATATTGATTCAACCTGTATACTGAGCAAACCATCAGTTAAAGTGGATTATATGAATAAGCAGTGGCCGATTGGCAGACAGTCTTGAAACACTGTGTGCGTAGTTCTTTTCTGCACATAAGTGAGGTCAATAAGACTCAAAGACAAGTATGACTCTGTGTGAGGAAAAGTAGAATAAGAAATATATCATTGTAAATAATATTTTACTGATATTTGTTCAAAAGGTCAAGCTGTTTCTTTGGTATTCTTATATTTAGAAAAATATTTAACCTAAAATCTCTTCTGTTCACATAATTTTTACTCAACATTAATTGCATTGGAAAAGTGCATGACTAATGGTGTCTAATTGTTCCTGGACTAAGATCCTGGCATCTGGGCTGAGCCCCGGTGGCGTAGTGGTTGTGCGCGGGACTGCAGCCAACTGGGACGGAGGTTCAATTCCAGCAGTGGGGCTGGGCCTCCTACTCCCACCACCGGAGAGCAGTGATGCCCAAAAAAAAAAAAAAAAAAAAGATCCTGGCATCTTACTTGATCTCACTAATACATTACCATTTTCATTCTTTTCCAAAACATACTTATCAATCTTCCTATTTCTAATTAAATCCTTAAAAGTGTCCATTATTTTTGGTTTAAGAGAATACTCTAAAATTCTTTACTAATATTCCCAAAATTCCTTTCAACTCTATTTTGGATTTTGTATTTGTATGTCACTCTCTTTCCTGCTAAATTTAATATAGCAATAAAGTGATTCACACATGCTTAATTTCCTTTTTCAAGTTCACATAAAAGTTATATTGGCATTGTTCTCCTGCCAATTCCTGTATTGTAACTTTTTGAAAATTTTTGAAATATTGTACAAATTCCCAAAATGTGACACAGTGTGAGTGTGAGTACTAGCTGTGCTAAAGTGACACCCATGGACTTGCTCTGCATTGGGAACCCACATGTCTTCACCTTATAATACACAGTATGTGCAAAGTGCAATAATGCGAAGTGCAGTACAATGAAGTATGCTCATAAGATAAGAGCTGATTTTGTTTTTGTTTTTGACTTTTGTGTCTCTTGTACACTTCATAAGACAGTTTTTGCAATAACATTGACCAACATAAACCTTGATGCCTCAACTGTTGTTTCTAACAGTTTATTTGATCTCTAATTCCAAAAATGGTACTAGTTTCCCAATCAGGTGCACTTTTTGAGGTACAGAACATAAACTGTACACACATCTTCACTACTGCCCTTTAAAAATGTCAAGGTATTTTAATGTAGTGTTAGCTAGCCTGAGAGAGGAAATGCATACTGGCTTCATTTAGTTTTGGAAAATGATATGAACTTGGGATTTGCCTGAAGTTTCCCTTCACATTTCTTAGGAACTGAATAGCGGGCAGTTCAAACGTTTTATTTTTTTTTAAGGGGGGTCAGAAAGAGAAGTTTCTGTACAATAAATAAGTTGTGTTGTAATGGCACGATGAGTTCTGTTTGACTGCAAACCACAAGATCAGCTATTGGAGCTCATGAGTCATTCTGCAAGAAAAAGATGAGACTTTCTGCTCCCAGAAGTTTGACAGCCTCAGAACCCTGTGAGTTGTGAATGACTGATAGTGACTGCAGTACAATAAACAGATGGAAATGTCCTCTATCAGCATTCAAACTCCATTATTGAACTCAACATATCACAGTCTTATTTTAAGATGGTACAGTTTCTCTACCTGCATACAGAAACTCTTGAAAGAAAAGTGAAGATTGGGGTGGGGAACAGACCTGGTGTTCTGCTCTCACACACTGTGAGGGCTGCTCTGCACAGGAATGTTCAAGTCAGGTTCACCTCTGAAACATTTCACAAAGAGAACTCTGACTTCTCTATGTTAAAATGTGTCCTAGAATGTTGACTGCAATTTGAAGAAGAAAAAATTATAACTGCATAATTCTGATGAAAATTGCTATGAGGTCTTACATTTTAGACCCTCTAACTCACACCATACACAATCATGTCTTTTCAATGTTCTTGTTTCTTTTTTACTCTTCCCAAGTTGTATTCTGGCTTTGTGATGTCCAACTTATAGTTTCTGTATGTATCACATAGCCTTCCATACAAAAAAGGAAAACCCAATTCCATTTATATGATTCTAACTCATCATGACCTTATATAAAACTTTAAATCTTTTAAAGACTCCAGAGTGGTGGTGCTTTTAAACCACTGACCATTTAATTGATGGCTACCAGGTGGCTACCATGGTCCATGTACAGTTTCCCTCAGAAGTCTCTAAAAACCCAATTGTTTACAAATATTTCTCACCCTTTTTCTCTTATCCTCCAGTTTATTGGGTCTGAATTCTTCTCATATCTAAACTTAGGGTGATAATGTGTTAGTCTGAGTAGACTAGAGAAACAAATTCATAAACATGCATATGTGAAAAAAGAGGTCTATATACAAGAGAAAATAAACATAGAAAGAACATCCCAGCCAAGTTGAGATCAAGTCCACAAGTCTGTTATTAGCCCATATGTCCGACAGCAATCCACAAAGTCCTCTTCAGACTCACGAAACACATTCAATGATGTTAAATGTAGGAAGACCACAGGTCAGTGGTAGAAAGTCCTTGGATTCAGTGATGGTGCAAGCATCTCAGCTCCGACAGGGGTCTCCACACAGCTGATCCAGAAGCCAGGGCTACATCAGGGTAGGTTCATGTGGCTGCTCCTCAGGAATGTCTTGCAGGAAATCAGTCTTGTAAGTCAAATGTCTACAAAAGAGTGAGCAGAGAAATATAGTGTCTCCACCTACAAAAAGGATTACCACATTACCCAGAATTCTCAGGATAAGACCATGCCCACACAGAGGTCTCATTGGCTATCTCCAGATTCACAGGCTGGACCCAACCCCTACACTCAACCCTGACATTGACACCAGATTAGTTGACTGCCACAATAAACTAATGAATTAGAATAACAATATCTGAAAATATAGTGGAACACCATAGCTGAGAAACTAGAGTTGATGCAGTCTATCCAATGCAGTTGTCTGAATCAGTGACTGAAATAACTCCAAGAACAACCCTAAAATCCAAGGCATTGAGAAAGAAAAATATTAGATTGTGAAATGAATGACTCTCTTGTGTATAGCAGCCACAATGACTCCTTACAACCTTCAGTGTTAGATACAATCTCCCACTGAAACCTAATTTCCAAAATGGTTCATTGTGCTACAAATATTTTATGTTGCATTTCTGACTAATCTCTCAGATTTCACTATTGTCACATATTAGATAAGTTCCTTATATTAGATATCAAAATATTTTTATCATTGTATGGATTGCATGTTTGCCTGTGTCTTAATTTTCTTTGTATCTGCATCCCATACCCCCATTATAAGCAGGAACATGCTGTAGTTTCCTTTACTTCTGCTTAATCCAATCCTTATCTAATGCTGCAAATAGAGCAATCATTCATTAGTAGTGCAATAATTCATCTATTCAGCATAAAATCAATCCACTTGATTAGATTGTACATCTAGATGAGATGGCAGTTTGCTTATTTTGACTGTTTTCTTTTTAAGGTTTGCAAAAATATGAAATGCGTTGAGTCCACCTACTTGAATTATGACTGTACTGCAGCAAAATGCAATAATCAGGGTGTAAGTATCAAGGCTGAGACAAAAGAATAGAAATCATTGAGACTGATTCCTGGGCAAAGGTACACACACATCTGCCTGTTGCTAAGTGCCTTCGAGATAGTCCCAACTCATCCCCACCTTATGTACAGCAGAATGAACACATGGTATGGTCCTGAGACATCCTCACAATTGCTTGACCCCAAGTTTGCAGCTGTTGTGTCCATCTTCAAGACCTTATTCCCTTTTCTCTGATTCTGACCCTTTTCTTTACTAAACATGATGTCTTTCTCTAGGAACTAGGTTCCTTCTGACCTGTTCAAATATATGAGAGGAAGTCTCACAAAACTTGCCTCTACAGAGCCCTCTGTCCATACTTCCTCTAAGACAAACGGATTTGTCCTTTCAGCAGTCCACACTCCTATCTACAGACACACAAACTCAAAACAGGTATTATCTGACTTAAGTACAATTCTATATAATTCTTGAATTATAGCATTTATATAGAGACAGGCATTATATAGATATGTGGATAGATGTATACAAATATAAAAATAAACAGTTGTTTATTCCACAGAGCAGTATAGAGGACTCAGTTCAACTCCCTCCATTAGACAAGATATTAGCAGTCCTTCAGCTCACGAGGTCTGCTGGGTGCAAGTCAAGGAAGCAGACATCTGAGACTTCTGTATAGCAATACAAGCAGTCAGGTCACAGGGCAGCAAACAGCATGGTAGGTAACCAACAGTCAGATGGCAGTGTTTAAAAGTCTCCAGCTCAAGTGAAATATAAAACAGCTGTGTGGTGAAGCAGGTCTCAAAGAACCCTCAATCTATAGTGACACGGTGCTTGAGATGGGTGTCCCATAGGCAGTGTAGCGCACGAGTTGAGGTAGAGAGCTAGCTAGCTAAGGCCACACACTAGTCCAATCATTAGAGAGAAAAGGACAGAAAGGTGAGGCTCACTGAGCCATTTTCTCCTTGCCCTTCAATGAAACCGCAAGCTTATTAATACCACATGTGTTCATTGGCCAGGTCGACACAATAAACCTACCTGTCACAATACCACTTGCCAACTTTTCACCGGTATAACTTTTCACAATTTAGCCATATATAATTTCCAGACATAAATGAAATCACACTTATACTGAACATCAAACATAAATGAAAACACATGGAATCTAGTTGTTGAATATAATTCTTATAATTCTAATTCACTAATTTAATTCTTGGATATATATCACTTTAGCTGCTTCTCTAATAAAGTCTTATTTCTCCTGTTTTCAGGTATGCAATAATAAAAAGAACTGTCATTGTAACCCTACCTATTTACCTCCAAACTGTCAAAATGTAGACCAAACATGGCTGGGTGGGAGTGTTGACAGTGGGAATTTTCCACATATGGATGAGGCCATTACTAGTAAGTATTAATAGTAAACTGGAAATATACTTAACTATAGTTTTTAATTTATTAAACTTAATAAGTGATATTTTGTCTATTCATCACATTTAGATTGTTCGTGGACATGAAATAAGCCACCTCGGGTAATTTATTGTTCACTTCCAGGGAGAAATATATTTCATAACATATATAATAAGACCCACCAATCAGATGCAGTCAGTAAACAAATCAGGCTTTAGGTAGCACATAGGGGCGGGAATCAGACAAGGGGGAGGGGCGATAACCATCAGCAGTCAGTTTGTTAGGCTTATGAGACAATATGAAAAGGTAGTATTTTCAGGGCAGAATCTGAGTCATCTGGCATGATATAAAATTACATATCAGGAGTAATAATTTGGATTATCTCTTTTATGACCCACAGGTCATAAATGTCACCCACCAATATTGTAAACTTTTAAGTTTCTTGGGAAGTTTCTATGCCAGTTGTAGCACAGACTGCCCTCTCCCAAGGTTGCTGTGTTCAGGTATAATAATCTGCCTGTGAGGAAATGGACTCTGCCCCAGCAGTCTTCAAACCAGGGTTCACTCGGGTCCTCTGCATCTCATAGAACTGAATCAAAATCCATAATGCTCCACTTTTTTCCTGGATTCTGACACACCTGTCAATCCTGGAAACCTATAGTACCAATAAAATATTCTAATTAGAAAGCCTTTGGCATTGAAAGGATTAACTCATTAAAAATATCTACTTTGAGCATTGTTGCCATTTTAAGAGTGATCTATGCAAGATCAAATCAACAATGGTAAATCAGAAAAAACAATAGGAACCCAATGGAGGCATTGGGCTTGTGTGAATGGAAGAAGATGAACTCAGACAAGTGGGGCAGGAATAGCTGTCCAACTAGAAGATGCAATCAGTGTCACTGCATTGTACATGTAGAAATTGTTGACATTGGTCTATGTGCCACCATGTATAGTCCCAAAAACAGCAGATACATTATAATATTAAAATTATGATGTATACATTATACTATTAAAATTATGATGTATTTAATTTATAATCAAGATAGTCTTACTTTAGTAGTAAAAAATTTGGTGGCAGTACCGCATCTTCACGTTGTCTATGGTTGACCCTCCTGTTCATGCATAGCCACGGCCTTCTCCAATGAACAGTATAATCTACTCTTTTCTAGACCCCCAAGGTAATCTCACTGATATACCAGGTCCATAAAAATGTAGAAATGACAGACTGGGCCTGACCTGTTCTTATTTTTCTTATTCTTCGAATGCTCATTTCTCTCCTATTGCAAACCAATACTTCTGTATGAAACTTGATAACACGGAAGCAAACAAAAAGCCACCACACAGGTAAGCCCTCTCCAAACTCTTGGATCCCAAAGACTATGAACAAAATGCAATCATTATTCTACATTACTAGGTTTTGGAGTATTTTCTTACTGAGCAGTATACATGGATAATAAACAACTTGGTAATTAGAGTGATAGGTTTCTATAGCAGGGATATTACAAAGTTTGGTATTAATTTGGGAAATGGATGGAGAGTGGAAGCTAAAGGAAGACTGCTGAGGACTATTAGCATTTCATGAAACTGCCCTTAGAAGATGCGTGGTTGGTCTTCATGGAGAGTTTAAGAACATGAACATGCTGTTAGATTTAGAGTAAGGAATTTTTATTTTAATATGGTAGATTCTTTTGGCATTTCTGTAGCACCTAGTGATGTAGAAAACAGAACTCATGATTCCAGCTAGCAAGATTTTTTTTTCTTTTTGGTGATCACAAACAGCATCACCTATTTTTTGAGTTGTCTGTGATAAAATACAGTAGGTTTAATGAAAAGTAGTTCAATTTTCAAGTAGAAAATAAACATCAAAGAACAAAATAATTCTGTTGATTTATTTGAAAATCAAACTGACTCTCTTTGCTTGTCTTTTCATGAAAGAGGCTTTTTAAATTAAGAACTAGCTGAATACAATATTTAAATTCCAAGGGTACAGATTAAATCAATCATGCCATTATAAACTCCTCTGTTTAAACTTCCAGATATTTTGAAGTGAAACTTACCCATTCATTACCCAGTCTTCTAGATCAGAAGACATAAACATTTCTGTGATTGCCACATTTAAAACAAAAAGACTTTAATATAATAACACTGATGAGAGTCACAATAGGGTTTATCAGAGCAACCTCTCCTGGGAATATCATACATAAATGCTTTTCTAAATCTTATGTAAAGCCACTTATGTATGTGTGTGTTGTTCTTGTTCAATGAGTACATTTAAAACTTGATTGATAAAAAAAACCTATTTCAAAAACCTACCCTTATGAAGGAAGGCATCGGTTAGTATAAAGCATGAAAAACTAATAATTTATAAAGTATCTGGGATTCGTGAGGAAGGGAGAAAGGAAAATGAGAAACTGATACCTGGTGCTCAAGTAGAAAGAAAATGTTTTGAAAATGATGGCGGCCACAAGTGTACAAATGTGCTTGGCACAGTGGATGGATTTGTGGATTGTGCTAAGTGCTGTAGGAGCACCCAATAAAATGATTTTTTTAATGTATAGCCTAATAAATATTTAAAACATCCAAAGAATTATACCCTTAGCCAGAAAGTGATGGAGATATTGTATAAATGCTCTTTTGACACCCCACCCCATACAACTTCATGTAGGAAGTTGGTCGATAAAATTATTCATCTTTGAAAAGGAAATTTCTTATGGGAAAGAAAGTGTAAATCAAAGAGTAGAACCAAGAATCCAGAAAACAAAGCTTCCCGGATCTTTGAGTTTAATTAAGCTCAACCCCCAAGATAAAAAATTCACAAGTTAAAACTGTACTTCACAGATGAAGTCCTTCAAATTTTTGTATGGAAGCAATAGCATTTTGCAATATTGCATGAAGGGGGTGTTTTCAAAGTGTTGGATGAGAAGAAAATATCTAAAACCCAAATGAGAAACTGATAAAATAGAAAATAAAATCTCCTATCCAAAAACATCATGAAAATAGATACAAAAGTCCTTAACAAAATATTGTATATTTAATATAAAATGAGTATATACAAATGCAATCTATATGCAAATCTATAGATAGGTGTGAAATAGAGCATAATGATCAATTGGGCTGAATTATAAATATTATTAAAAGCAAGGTTTTACTTTGGGCTATTAGTTATCATATGCATCAAATAAAATATATTATTGTCTTATTTGATTTTTAAAACATTTTAAAAATTGAACATTAGTCATGAACTAAAGAAAAAAATCAACAAGTTAGTGACAGAAATGCTTCCTTCATAGGATAGATAATATCAACATGAACAATAAATTGAAGGTAACATAAGTTGTGATGATATGTATGATGAACTGCAAAGTGACAAAATCTGATCCTCTCACCTCTATCTAATATATTACAATAGACCCTCACCAGTGCTATATTGAAACAGCAAGAAATAAATGCTGAAATATTGGAAAGAATGAGATTTATGTGCAGAGTGGCTGGCTTTATGTGCAGGGTCTTGCTTAAGTTATACAGAAAATCATAAGAAATAGATTTCTAGGAATGACACTTTTTGAAACTTTTGAGGAAACATGATACTTGCAATTAGTTGTACTATTATATAATTTCCCTTGCCATAGAAAGTTAATGTGAAATAAACAACTATTTAGAACACTATATAAAAATTAAGATACACTTACCAAAAGAAGCAATGATAAGTACTCAAATAAATAAGAAAATATGTTCTATTTATTGGAAAATCATTTTAAGATGTAGATACCAAAAAAATAAATGTTTAGATTTCTAAAAAATCCAGTCACAAAACACACAGATTTTAAAAGGATATTCATAATTGTTATTAATTTTACATAGAAGTACCTAAATTGCAAAAAATTTTGCAAAGTACCTAAATTGCAAAAAAATTTGCAAAAAAAACTCTACATAGAAGTACCTAAATTGCAAAATAACTCTGAACAACAAAAAAGGGCTTGCCTTCACTATGTATTGTTGTTAGTTTCATTGGGCCTGCTGTAGGTCACAACGATCCCATGTACAACAGAATAAAACCCTGCCTTGACTGCATTGCCCTCATTTACTGTCCTTATGTTTGAATCCATAGATGTATCTGGTGTGTCCATCCATCTTGTCAGCGTTCTTCTTTTTCCCTGCCCTGGGAAGATGTCCAGGCTCAGAAATCCACAGTGGCCAGTTCTACCCTGCACTAATCAATGGCACTATAATCATTATGAGAAAAGATAGCCAGGTCTTTCATCCTGTAGAAATAGCTAGGTGGGTGACTTCTGACTTTTCAGTTAGCAGCCCTGGATGTAACTAATCATGCTCCCTGACGCCTACATCTGGCTTTATTGGATTCCTGGTGCGTATAGCTCTGGACTGAGATGGGCTATTCGGTTAGCTACATGGGCTTAATGGAGCACGAAATTTAATCTGCACTAAACTTATCAAAATTAACTCTCAAGTAGCTCACCTAAGTCTTGATTGATCTTCTCATATCATATTTAAGGACTGAATTATGGTATTAAGCATGCATCAGTTCACTGCTATGGTAAGAATTCTCCAACCATTTCTGGGTTATGCATCGCAGTGAAGCATGAATGTAATTAGGAAATAATTGGGTCCAGCACATGTGGGCATGTCTGTCAGATGTCAGAAGTTATCAAGAAACCTTGAAAAAGACCAGTGTATATATTTCTATCACATTAGTTTCCTCAATGTTAACTTGTAATTTAAGATAAAGTAAATTAATTATGCTTACTTTTTGTCCAGGTGGGATTATATTAAAATGAACCATGAATAAGTGGTTAAATGTTCTAGTGCTTAAAAATGTTCCTAGTTTATGGCAGAGAATGGTCACATTCTGGTTCACGATAGACCTAGGGACCTGGAAAATGTAGGGAGCAGTTCTACTCTGCTTAATTGGGGGGCTAACCATCAACTCAATTGCAGAACATACAATATTAAAAGGAGCATGAAATAGTTAGGTGAAAGTATTTTCCCTGGTCCTGACTGATTTCTTGAAAATCTCTGGTATTTTCTTTCCTAGGGAGCCGTTACATTGATATTGATTACAGTAGCAAACCGATGAGATGGCCATATTTCTTGCTCATTCCCTTTTTCATTATCCTTGGCACATTGATGGCTGTATTGGTAAAAGTTACAATGCAAAGAAAGAAATGGACATCAGAAGAGTATTCAAGCGAGGAGTATATTGAGTTTGTATTTTGCACTTATTATTTATAAGCTTAGTATATTTAGTAATTGCATAATGGATACTGTATTATATATGACTAGTGAAAATTCAGAATAATGTTTTCCTTATATGGAAATTTAAAACTTAAAACTCAAACCATTAATATTATCAATAATGATAAAAATTTAAAGCCAGAAATTTGTAATCTGTAAGACGTTGGACTCTTAGGGTTAAAATTAAGTGAAATTGATTCCTAACTTAGTATCAATCTCTTTTACTTTTCTTGTTATTATGAGCCATTAGCTGGTTCAGATCCCATGTACAATGCTACGCAACACTGTTCAGTCTTAGACCATCCTCACAGTTGTTCTTCTTTTTAAGCCTATCCATTCAAGCAATGTGTTCATCCTTCGTGTCAAAGGTCCTTCTCATTTTCACTTCCCTGATACTTACCAAGCATGATGCCCTGCTCCAGGTATTGGTCTCCTGACAACTTGTCCAACTGCCATGAAACCAAGTTTTCCCCTCCTTGTCTCTGAGGAACACTCTGGGTCTGTTTTTTCTGAGACAGATTTAACCAACATCTCTTTACTGCTGCTTCCATGAATATGGATTGTGGATCCAAGCACAACAAGATCCTTGATAACTTCAATCTTTTCTCTTATATCATGTCACCTACTGATCCAGTAATGACGAGTTTAGTTTTCTTTACTTTGAATTGTAATCCATACTGAAGGCTCCAATCCTTGATCTTCATCAACAAGTGCTTCAGGTCTTCTCTACTTTCTCAATAAAGGTAGTGTGAGCCCCGATATCACAGTTTGTTGATCAGCCTTCCTCCAACCTGAGACTGCATTCTTTTTCATATAATCTGGATTCTCTGATTATTTGATTAGCATATAAGTTGAATAAGTAGGCTGAGATGATACAACGCTGATGTTCACCTTTCCTGATTTTAGACTATGAAGTAGATTCCCTTGTATGTTTACATAACTGCCTTTTGATACATGTACAGGTTCCATATGACCACAATTCTGTTATCCCATGTTGTCTAGGAAAACAGGTACAGTAACATTTATCTATGGATAAGAACTTGATAAGAAGTAATTGCATAGAAAGATATCATCCCAGCCTAGTACAACCCAAGTTAGTAAGTCCAATGCTAATTTATAAGTTCCTCTTTAGATTTGTTTCTGTAGACAAAGACCCAGAAAGCAGAAAGTACAGTTGACTGGCTGGTGGGTACAATCTCTTGGATCCAAGGTTTGCTGAAACATGACAAATGTGCCCATAGCTCTCAAAGTCAAGAACCAAATCTAGCAAGTAGGTAGGCTAAGGGACAGGCAGAGGGGATGATTCTGTTTCCCCCTCTCATAAAAAGAGCACATCCTCAAGGGGACATCATCAGGCTGTTACAAGATTGACAGGTTTAATTCCATCTCTTCACTTGTATACATCTTCACGCTGACATAAATAAAGTAGTGTTCTGGAATCTTCTCCTAAGGTTACACACTATTTTTACAGCCTGCACAATCACATGCCTTTGCATAATGCGTGGAACACAGGTAAACATATTTCTGGTATAGTCTGCTTTCAACCAACATTCATTTGACATCAGCAATGATATCTCTTGTTCTACATCCTCTTATAAATCTGGCCTGAACAACGAGAAGCCCCTATCAATGTTGCTGAATCCACTGTTAAATGATCTTCAGCAACATTGTACTTGTATCTGACACCAATAATACTGCTCTATAATTTGAGCATTCTGTTGGGTCAGCGCTCTTTGTAATAGGTACAAATATGGATCTTTTCCAGTCAATTGTCTTCCACTGGCACAGATAAGTGTCAGTGGTGCTTCCTTAGTTTGTGAAGACATTTTCATTAGTATTATATTAATTCTAACAGCCTGATATTTGGCTATTTCTTCCAGTACAGTTTGAACATCCTTCATTATCATTAGTTCTTGATGGTGGAGGTCCTCTAGTTATTTTAGATGCTCCATCTAAAGAAATCAATAAGTATAATTACTTATGTGTTGTTGAAAAAATATTTGCTATGTGCAAGTCATTAATCATGCAAAATTCTATTTTCCAACTGCTGTACTTTCTCGTTTCAAATTTTGCATTTTAATTGCTAATAGTTATTAATGTATGCTTATTGCATGTTTGATCAATTTAAGACAGAAGTTGTTGGTAGAATTCTTCAAATTCTTCCTCATTAGCATTTGGGGTTGATGCATATATTTGAATAGCAGTTGTAATGATTCGATATCCCAGAATTGGAATAGGTCCTATCACAGTCAACATGGTAGTTCAAAACAGTTGAGACCACCTTTTAGAAGATGAAAAATTCCTCTCAATTGTTTCATTCCCAGCATCGTAAGTCATACGATTATCTGATTCAAAATGGCCAATGCCATTCCATTGTCCTAGATTTATACTTTGTACATTCCAAGGGGTGTTTATTATGAGATATTGGCAGTTATTTCTCCTCATTTTGAACTGTGCTCCTCAGCAAATGACGGTCCCAAGGATTTACTCACACAGGCTTGATTCTGTCAATGTCACTATGGTGTATTCCACTTGGAGAAGTCAGCTCTTCCTCCCTCATATTTGGAGTGCCTTCTGGCTGGAGGGACTCACCTTCTGGCACCTTCTCTGACAAGGTTCTGCTGCTTTTTACGAGGCTTGGTCAGTATCTCACACGAGTCTACTTCCATTCCTAAGTTTTTCAGTGGACAGCCGATTCCTTCTCCGCCTACAAGCTCCTTGGAAACATGTTCGCTTGGGTGACCTTGTTGGCATTTGAAATACCAGCACCATCTCTTCCAGCATCACAGCCACACACAAGTGACCAGAGTGAAACAAACTGACCGAGCGGGGACCTCCTTGATTGTCTTATGCTAATTCTCAAATATGTGTTAACCTCTAATACTTTGCTTTCTACTATTTATAGATTGAAAATAACTCTGTGCATAATTTTCGTTAAGACTCTTAGGAAAATTTAATGGTGTTTAGCATTTTTAATAGTCAAATAATTTGAAACACATGTAGTAAGAGGTGAAAAAGACTAAAAAGCAGTATCTAATATAAAAACTGAAAAATGTAGGCTACAGCCTTGGTTTATGTACACAATAGATGCAACAAATTATTTTTCTTTATTGGCATAAAAATACCCCCCAAATTTGTTTCAAGAATAAACACAAATATTACATTGCCCAATAGATCCCAGGACAATAAGTATTTTTGTAACTAATTGCTACTTTTCAATTATACCAAGTTATTAGTGTGCTTTTCCTCCTTTTTGGGGAAATATTGAGGTCGCATTGCTAGTGTTGATTGCCTGGTAAGAGATGTTCTCATTGTAAGGATAGTCTCACATGCTGTCTGATCCCTGATGTGAGGTAGGAATTAAAGACAAGAATAAGCTTTTGTTGAAAAACACTTAAGAAATTATTGATTGAATTGATTCTTTTTATTTTAAAATATATAGGCAACTTGAAAGTGAAGAGGACACAAAAGAGTAGTAGGGACAACAGAGAACACTGAATAACAAAGTGAGTATTAAATAATTAAGGACAGTATGGCTAGAAAGACTGTGTTAGAGATATCTGTCATAAGCAAACAGTTAATTGGAGAATATATTTTAATATGGCAAGCTATAACATGGGTATCATAAAATTACAAATAGCATCTAACCTACATATGCTTAATTTTTTATAGTTTTACTGTAGCTTTTAGGGGTTTTTTTCTGAATAAAATGTTAACATTTGTGTATTCAAAATATCTGCTCAAAATAAATTACATAACCTATTCCTCCACAATAATTTCATAACCTTCATTCTCTTTGTTGATTTAAGTGTAATTTAATTTAACTGCTCATGCAGGTAAATTTTTTCCCTTTTATTTTTTCAATCATTCAATCTGCAATGGATGGAAAAACTTACTTTATCTGGAGTACACTGGCTACTTCAATCTTAATCTAACAAGAAATAAAATACATGTGTGTTTGTGTATGTATATGCGCAACATATATATGTTGTGTACATATGTAATATACACACATATATTCAAGAACTGCATGTTTAAGAGATTTTATGTTTCATATTCTTGTTTTAGAAATTTCTCCACACTAATTCTGTTTCCCAGTAAGTTTGAAATAAGGAAAGTAAATATAATATAAATAAGAATGTAGTTTATTGAATAAACAGGCCACTATTTTATTTATAATTGTATTAGTATTGTTTCTAAGGATAGCCTGATGGTTTATAACCAATCAGAAAAAGTTCTCAACTGCATAACGCTTACAGAAGGCATAGGTAAAGGTATATAAAAGTTCTAAATGAAGGATGGAAAATTCACATCATGGAAACTTTATGCTAAAGAAAGTTGACATAGATTTGTTAATATATAATGTAGAATTTTACATTCTTAGAAATAAGGAAGTATAATAGGCCAATATCAGAAGTTTTAATGATATAAAATTATAACATATTTATGAAAATTTATATATCTTTTCAATATATATATAAGAAAATGGACAGTACAATAAAACTATTTTAATAATTAAAAAGTAAGATATTTTAATATGTTTGATCCAGCATGGCTTACTTCATATATAGAACAAATGCACCCAACTATTGCAAAATATGCATTTTTATGTACATGCTAATATTTACTGATGAGTAGCATATGCTTAAATATAAAGCAAGTCTAGCCAACTTCACATGAAAAAAGCATTTTATGTTATTTTATCCGAATGAAGTAAAGTTAAGACCATACTTTACAGTAAATATTTTAAAGAAAGTATTTGAAGCAAATATTTCTAAATAACCCTATGTCAAAAAGTCAACTACAATGAAAATTCAAATAGCCTGTGAACTACTTACCCAAAAAGAATATGTGAATCAACCGACTTTTCATGACTAAGGAAAATGTAATACTTGACTCCAAAGCCAAACTCACAGCCGTCCAGTCGGGTTCATGCTGGCTCACTGTGGGAGTCCCAGACTGTGAGCTGTTTGGGAGTAGAACGCACAGTCTTTCTTCACCTGAGAGGTTTCAAACTGCTGACCTTGCAGAGCACAGCACACAATGTATAACCAAAAGAAACCTGAAGAGAAGTGAAATACTGACATGTAATTATGCTACAGTTTTCATTCTCAGGATATCAGAAGAAATTTAGGAGGTTCTGAGAGAAGCTCAAAGAAATCTAGAAAAGTTTTATTTTCCAATAGTTTAAGTCAACAAACCTAATGATGGTATCCTTTTGAATGAAAATGACAATGTAGCAGGGTATTTCTTCAAAATATTTTTCAAAATTTAAGGTGAAATAAATATCACTTCAAATAACTCCCCCATCTCTTTAGCAATCCACTGTTGGTCTTTGAGAACAAGTACATGAATTTTGTAGACATTTTCATCAGTTTGGGAAGTTGACAGAACATCCAGAACAAGGTTTGTCATCAACTGACATTTCACCTTTTTGGAAAGGAGAGGACCACTTATACACTTGAGTTTTTCCCACAGGGCTGCTCTTGTAAGCCATGTTCAACATTACAACAGTCTCTGTGACATTTTGCAGAACAGGAACCAAAAGTTCACAGCCACACAGTTCTCTTAAATCAGCCTTCACAGCAAATGAAATTCCAGTGAAACTGCTTTTATGGAAAAAAAAAAAAAGAAAATCAGTGACCAGAGAGGGACATCCTAAGCAACGCCACTGGGTGCCCTAACTCAGAGTGAGTTGCTGGAGGCTCCCCTCTTGAGAAAAATGCAGGCTATGAAAGCTCCACCCAGCGGAGCTTCTCTTGGGTATCCTATCATATATAAAGTTAAATAAGTATGCATATTTATATTTACATATATTTTCAACTTCCTATGCTGCAATTTTTAAAGTGTAAACTGTATCCTAATTGTTTTCATTTAATCTGGTAAACTGGTAATCTATCTTCATTTCATAAAATGTTATATGTACCTGCATTTCATGGGTTAACAAACAATATTTACATTTTTCATTGTTTTCACAACATGTGTGTTTCCTCTTAGGATAATTTTCCTTTAAACTAAAGAACTTGATAATTATTATTTTAGATTTTTTTTTGGTTACTCTGAAAGGTTAATAAACTGCTCTGAACTTTCAGAGAGATTGAGGTTATTTTAGAGATCCAAAAAATCTCTACAGACTGGTATGCTTATTTTCCTAAACACAAGTAAGGATCTTATCTCCTTAGATATGTTTGAGATCTAAAGGGCCAGAATTTGATGACATTACTTAAGTCCTAAAAAATCAAGAACCGTGGATTTCAGGGAGAAATTTTATTTACATCTGAATGTGTTGACCAAAGAGGATGCCTTTTCAAGAGGGAAGGACACTAGCCTTTTTTCTATTACAAGCAGAGAAACACTGATTTTATTTAATTCCTTCCCTATGGATTGAGTGACCACTTGTGTAGGACAAAATTGCTATTGGCATTCTTTTCATTGCCCCAGGGGTGAGGCATAGACAAGAACAGGTTGAGGAACATGCCTTATTTTAAGTAATTAATAAATAATTACTAGTGTGGTTCCAGAACACGTATGTATGTGTGCATTTGAGAAAAAATTAACAAAGGTGAATACTGTATTAAAAAGTTTTATAATATTTTAGTTATTCTGATCTCCTGAATATAATTTTGAAAGCAACATGTCTTTGTATTTTTATTCATTTTAAGAATTCCCAGTCTCCTTAATATAATGTATATGGCTATTTTTTAAAAAATAACATTTTGTATGATTCAAAAGAGATAGCAATAGAGGTGCTTTTTTTTGGGGGGGGGGGGGGGGAGAGTAACTTTATTCTGAGGGCTTTAAAGTGAATCCATCCTTTTTACCTGAGGTTTATTCCCTTTATGCTATTTTACCAGTTACCGCAATATTATAATCAGAGATTTAATTATGATATATCTTTAGTTTTGAATTCAAGTTGATTATCTTCTTCAGCTCCTATCATATAGTGAAATTTTCAAACCCTTTAATTTTTTCAAATAATGTGACTGAAATGTTTGCGATCAAACTCTGATAGCTAAGTGATTCTTATATTTATGTCATTTGTTTCTTAGCATCTTAATTCTTAATATCCAGTTTTTCATATCAAGTTGCCCTATTATTAGAGGTATGGCATTAAACATAAAAGAACAGAAGCTTAGGGTAATATTGATATTTCTCTAGGGAAGAGCTATAGTTTTCTAGTTGGGTAATACGTTTGTTGATAGTCGCCAACTAAATCACAGGTCGCTCGTGCCAGGGAGCTACCCTGGTGGGGCCTCTTCCTTGTCAAATCCCTGAGAACTGCACTCGTCTTCACTAGCACATCGCGATGGAGCCAATTCCAACTCGTGGTCACTCCCTAGGAAAGAGGAGACTCACCCCTTAGGGTTTCTAAGACCGTTAGATGAATCAAATACAGTGACGAATGTGAGCAAGTTGCAGGAATATGATTGGCACGCTGGCTCCAAGGCACCTATCAACTATACAATCCTTACAGAAATGGTTTCCACATCTTTCTTTGGCTGAAGTGGCTGACAAGTTCCAGTTGCACGCCTTTTCAGTTAGCATCCAGGTGCTTACCCCTTGTGCCACTTAGCTTTCTAGGCAATTTGTTTTACCGGCCATGTGGCAAAAACAATTGGTATACATGACCTGTGGTTAAAAAAAAAAAATCCCTCTTGCATTACCAAGCAAATGACTTGCAATGGGCTACTATGATTAGAAAATGGTGGGAGAAGGCTTACAGTATCCTACCACTGCCCCAAATCTATAAATACACATGTATACGATTATCCCTTCCCCAGAGCATTTATTAGTATTCAGCAATTCTACATATTATGAAACATAATATTTTTTCCTTTTTTTTCTAGTTATCTCACCTTAATTGGAAGCAGAAGTTCCCACATCAAAAATTATCAATAAATTGAATTCAATTTTCAATTCCATAAAGGAACCTTTATTTTGTGAAAAATGATAAGCTGATCCTAGAATGCATTTCAACTGCAGTCAATCAACTTTAAACAAGTTACATGTTTTAGAAGAGGAATAAAAAGTAGAAAACTTAAATTGCCAGATATCAAGATTTCTCTTACTAAGGGAGTAAGTTACAGTTCAAGGTTAATCAAATAAGCTTATGTAAAATACATATTAAACATATAATTAATGAAGCATGATAATGGGGAGAGTAAAGTCAGAAAGTTGGTAAAAGGAGTTGGGTCAATTGGATATGAAAGCAAATAAAATGTTTAGCGATACTGTTAGGTTTGGGAGATGATTTTTCCTCAGATTTTTGCTTCTCTGTGGAAAGAAAGCACATGCCACAAACACGATTGTAAGTCAAAGTAAACTTTTATTAGTGAAAGGAAGACTTCTGTTCATACTTTCTCACAGAAAGGAGGGGCGACAGAATGAGAAGAGAGAACCAGCTGCAGATATAGAGAGAGACAAGAGAGGGGGTGGAGGTAGATATGTCGCCCCTCCTTTCCCAGTCTCACCAGGCAGCCCCCACGCTTTCCTGAGAGGGATCACTTGTCTGGAAAGGGGGGAGAGAGAGAGGGAGGGTAGGGAGAAGGACAAGTGTAATCAAAAGAGAGGGCATATCAATGACGATATTAGCAGAAGCTCTTAATGCTCCAGGGAGATGATCAATACGAATCTCTATCATAAATTAACACAGAAGTCTCTAAAAGGAGCCAAAGGCAGATTTAAAAAGCATAGATTTGTGAATACCTTCTGGGCTCCCACTGAATCGTGCTCTGATTGAAGCATAATTAGTTCTTACATCATGGCCCTGCTCACTATGTGATCTCAGGAAGGGAACACAGATGATATTGAGTGCAGAATGTGGTGAAGAAATCAAATGGTGCCCAGATATCAGATAAAACAGCACCTTCAAGGCTTGTTTTCAAGTAAGTACCATCTAAATGAGGTGTCAATTAAGTCCACTTGGAAGAAGCGCACCAACATCAGTGACTGAAGGATTGTAAAGTATATAATCTGAAGCAAAGGAGGGAATAGTATCAGAGCCTAAATGTGTGAGATTCTGATTTGCAAAGGGCTGTGGATGACAGTGGAAAGCTAAGATATGTTTATGAGAGTTACACAGGAAACAAACCTCAAGTGATTGCCCTCTAATCATAATGCAGAATGGGAAGAAACCTGTTACCAAAAAGAGTGCATTGGAGAGATGTTTCTAAGAGGTCAAAATGCTAAACCTGACTCGCACAATTAAAACCTTGTCAGTTGATCACCCTTCTGATCCTTGTTGAGGCTAACATAATTTTCAACATTTTCTTGGTTTTATTTTGTTTTTCATATTGTTGCTTAGCTCAAATGTATTTTGCCATTGCTGGTCACCCTGTTGAATATTTGGAGAGATATAAATATATATGTGTGTGTGCATATATGTATATATATAATTTAGCATCCGTAATTTATTTCAAACCTATTTTGAGGGGGGGAAACCTTGATGAGCTATTGTCACTGGCATGGATGGAACTGGGCACACAGATCCTGATACTCAGAAGGATGCTAATGGGAACGTGCTTATAGGGGACACAGGAAGGCTATGGGATACTCTGGTCCCGGAGTTCATTGACAAGGTTCTGAATGATGGCATGATTGGGGGAATTGACACCATAGTGTAGTACTGGAGGGCAGTAGTTTGGGGTATAGACAAGATGAGGTACAATGATCCAAGAGTCACAACCCAGCTGCTGAATATTGACTTGTGGGGAGCACTGTTTCTGTTCAGACACATCCTATCTCCAGGAGGAGCCAGGAACCCCGGATACCATGTTTTCTGCTTGCCGGGACTTCCACAAAAGAAGAGATGACTCCCTTTGCATAATTTCCTCTAAGTTTGGGGGGAATGTGGTCTTTTGAACACTTGTATCATTTAAATAGATTTACGAGAATTGGAAGTGTCCATAGATGAGTTCCCTTGCTACTGGAGCTCAAGAATCTCACTACCTTTTTGAAGCTGAAACATATGTAGTCGTAGGATCCTGGGCCCTTTGTGATTCCAGAACCTTTGTTGGATGTTTTGTGATGTCCATCTCTGCCCAAGCTTTGTTAAAAAGGGAAGGATTTCAAGAAAGAAAATGGTTTTTCAGACTTTTCTGTATCCAGGGCTTCACAGCACTGGAGAAATGGAAGTGAGATAGGTGGAGTTGATGGTGGTAAACCACAGTAGCTTTGATTAGTTTATAAGTCAGTTGGTTTGGTCTTAGAAGAAAATCCAGGGTCTGCACCTACCAGGAGTCTTGGCGAGGCCTTGCTACACTGACCAAAGATCTTATCAGCCTCACCACTGTAGCCCCAATGGTATGGTTCTTCCCTGGGCGCGCCCACGGGTCAGCTGCACGTGGGTATAATCCCAGTATGTACCGCAGGGGATGTCCTAGGAATCGTAGCTTCCTCTGCTGCTTGCTAGCGGCTGCTTCTAACAGCTTCTGAATCAGGGACAAGGCAGGGGCCTCAGGCATGAGAGCAATATAAGCCGATTCTTGCCATTTGGATTCTGTGTTCCATTAAAAAATCTCTAGTTTCCAAAGAATGGTTTTAAGAATGTTAAGGAGGACCATCTTGGAAGCTTTAGCATTCAGCAACAGGTCCCAGTCCAAGCGCTGATCCTTTTACCTTATCCAAGCAATTGCATCCTGGCTCCACAACCAGGAAGGAAGGAGCAAGAAAAAAGAAAAGACAGTCTGGCCCTATGTCTCTTTACATCTGGACAAGAGGAGGTCTCTTGGTTACTTTGCATTAAAAGTATGTATGTACACACACACACCTACATACATCGCAGAATTTATCAACCTATACAGAGAGCAAGTAGAATAAAGATTCCAGGGGAATGCAAGGAGGGAATGGTTGGGTAAAGAGGAGCTGCTAAAGGAGCCTTCAAGAAGGAAGAGAATGTTCGGAAACTGATTCTGGTGCAGTTGTACAATACTGCCTGACATGAATGAACTATAGGTTGATCTGTATTAGGTACCAATAAAATGGTTTGGGGGGAAAGAAAACACAAGAGACCTGAGGCTGGGTCTTGGCTTATAGCCCCTCTCTCCTTGACTGGCTCCTCCCACGTGTATCTTACTGGATGCCTTCAAGTATGCATCTGATGGAGTGTGCTGGATTTCACTGAGAATACCCCAGATCTGAGTGGGTGTGCAAAAAATGTGACGCGCTTTGTCCTGCCTGTGCATGCTCAAGCGTTGAATCCTTTATTGTGCATGTCTATTCCCATGTGTACCTGATTTATTTTCAGAAGGACTTCCTTTTGTGGCATGACTAGTGATTGTTCGGTAGACTTTTAATAAGGACAACCCCTTTTTTTGTAAGCTTATCAGTACAGATACTATTTTTTAGAAATTCTTAGGAGAATGTACAAATAGGAAACTATGGTGCTCAATAGTTTTGACGTGAGTAGCCCAGTAATAAAGGCTATGTACTGCACATTAGGCAACCATTTTCATCATCTCCATACTTTATCATACCATTGTAGACTCAGATTCTTGGACCTTTAAAGTTATCCTCTGAACTTTCGATACATTATTGCTAATTTGGTTGGATAGAGATAATTCTTTAACAGAGCCCAATCCTAAAGGCAAAACTTCCGTGGTAAATGAGATAAACTGTTGTTTAGTTTTAGAATTACTTCATTGAATAGATTCAGTTCAAGGATTTAAAATAATTCTTCAGGGACTATGTTTAGGAGAGTGAACTCATTTTCTGATTTTTAGGAGAATCTGAAATCCTGTTCAAATTGTTCCCTTATTTTGATTATAATCCTTTAGCAAAACACTTGGTAAATGCTCCGGGGACCATCTATTTCTTTTCATATCATGATGAATCAGACAGTAGTTTACAGAAAAATATTATAGGCCTACTATTTCTTTCTTTCTAGAATTCTTAATGTTATTTCTTCCTTTGTTGCTATAGGAAATAGATACCAACATCTGTATTTTCTGTGGCTATTTGCAAGCTTTCATGTATATATTTGACTAAAATATCAGTGTTAAAATATACACAGTAAGAACCTCATTAATTTAAATATTTCTATGCATATACTTCAATATCATTAGTTACATTCTGAAAGTTGGGAAACCATTTTTACATATTTTTTCAAAATTATTCCCCTCTCATTTGCAATCAAGAGCCCCTAATTTGATCTTATATATAGTGTTAAAAGAACTCTGTACTCCAGGGAGTCATATGATGGATAGTTACAAAATTCAATAAAGAGTTTTGAATAATAGTCCAATTTTGAAAGTTTTTAGCAAGAGATGAGGGATAAATTAAGAATGCTTACCAAACCATTCTGCATAAAATTATAACAAAGTTCACTACCAGTGCAATAAAACCAGAAAAAGAAATTCTAGTTAAAACTTTTAGAAGAAAGGAAAACCTCTATCATGTGCAAAATATCTAAAATAATATACAGGTAAATATTTAGAAGTACATAAATGAAAATGTAATCCTGGGAAGGTTGCTGAGTTCACAAGGGGACTTCAAAAAATCAATTTTTCAATCAATTTTTCCATGAACTTTTTCAAGTCCCCTAATAAGATAGTTTGTTTTTACTGTGTATCATGCCACTCCAACATTTAGTCATTTTAAAAAATAAGATTTTCATTGTTCAAAGGTCTGGGGCATGATGCTTTAGACTGTGCTTGCCAAGAGACCTGGCTCACATTATCTTTGGCCTTTTATTAAGGCTGATTGCTTCAAGATGGTGCAGCACATACTCCGATGTTAATGGTATATAACCAGGTGTCATCAAGTTAATTCTTCCTTATGGTGACTTTGTGTGTCTCAGTGTGTAAGATTTCCATTCATTGTCATCTTTTAGAATTAAATCCGCAGGCCTGAAGTCTAAATCAACTCTTGGTGGATTTGAGTGATCAAGCTTTTGATTAGTAACTAATCACCCAAATATTTGTATCAGAACCTCCTCATTTCAGTACTTAATTGTCAAATGATTCCTCCATGTTTTATGTTCACTAGTTTGTGTACATGCAATATATACCTGTGTGCGTCCACACATCCAATTACTTGAGACCACACCAGCTATGATCATATATTTATTCTTTCAGTCTCCAGATAAACTATCAAAGATCTTTGTGCCTATATAGGAGTGTATATGATATTGCATTCTATAACACTTCATTGTGCTCACATAGAAGCTCCACTTATATAAAAAAAGAGTTCAAACAAAACACTAATATTTCATGGCTTCAAATTAAGATGTGTGTTAAGATTGTATCCTTTTGCCTACTATTAAATACGATCAAGAGGAAATAACCCAGGAAACTGGACTATCAGAAGAAAACTTAACATCAGAATTGGAGGAAGTCTTATTAACAACATGATATACAGACAAAATAATCTAGAAGAATTGCAATACTTAATGATGGAGATCAAAGACCACATCCTTCAGTATAATTACAACTCAATGTAAAGAAAACAAAATTCTCATGATTGGACCAATAAATAACAGTATGATACATGGGGTAAATTAAGTCAATGACTTTGTTTTACTTGGATCTGCAATATATTTTCATGGAAGCAGCAGTCAAGAAGTTCAAATGAGCTATTGAAACAGGAAAATCTGTTGAAAAGAGGTGCCATTTTAAGGACTTAGGTTTGTCTGATACAAGCTATAGCAATTTCATTTGTTTCACATGTGTGTGAAAACTAGATGATAAGGAAAAATGGATGCATTTGAATTGTGCTGTTAAAATATCATTGTGAAAGGGAGAGTGAAAACGGGGATTCAAAACCCTTGTACAGGCAACTGGATATTCCATCACAGAAGGTTGGGGGAGGGGAACAGGCAGTCGGGGTGCAGTGTAGCAGCTATGAAAAATATACAATGTTCATCTAGTTCTTACATGCCCCCCCCCACACACACATACTATCAGGATCCCAGTTCTACCTTACAAATCCAACTGAACTGGAGGAGGTACACTAGTACCGATAGGAACTGAAAACAAAGGAAATCCAAGACAGAAGGACCCTTCAGGGCCAGTGGTGAGAAGGGTGATAATGGGAGGGTGGAGGGAGGGTGGGGTAGAAAGGGAGAACAGAATCCAAGTATCTATATATAATCTCCTTCCTGGAGAACAAACAGTGGAGAAGTGGGTAAAGGGAGATGTCAGATGGTGTAAAATATGACAAAATATAAATTATCAAGGGTTCATGGGGGTGGGAGAAGTGGGGAGGGAGAGGAAAAATGAGGAGTGATACCAGGGGGCTAAATAAAAAGCAGGTGTTTTGAAAGCGATGAGGGAAACAAATGTATAAAAGTGCTTGACACAATAGGTGTATGTGTGGGTTGTGATGAGTTGTACAAGCCCCCCCCCAAAAAAAATGAGCTAATTTAAAAAGTAAATAAAACACCTACGACTGCCAGAAGATTAAGTCAATCCAAATTCTTCTTAGAAATGAGAATGGAAAGTTTTCATCTCACATACTTGGGGCATGTTATCAGTAAAGGTCAGTCCTTGGATAAAGGCATCATCCATGGTAAAGTATAGAATCAGTAAAAAGAGGGAATGTCTTATAAGGATATATTGTCACAGTCACTGAAAGTATCTGTCCAAATACAACAAAAGTGGTGAGGAAAGTGCAAGACCAACTGTACTTCTCTTTCTTGTACACTGGGTTACTGTGCATTGGGACTGACTCGATGTCATCCAAAACCATAACATTATCAGTATATGATTTCATTCTCCACCGCATGCAACAATGGAAGATTTCACATCACTTCTTTGAACCACTCCTCTATGAAATGCTAATGTGGCAATACTCCCTTGAAACAAAGATGTCATGCAATAGCAATCAGGCTCCAGTCATGACACAGAATTATCACAGTGATTAGTGAAAGATATTTTAATACAACCACTAACCTTATTGTCTTTGTGTTCTCTAAATAAATCAGAAATGGGTGAGTGGATAAATAGATGATTGATAGATGAATTCTGATCAATAGAAGAGAGGCAGAGAGATGGAAATGAGTTTTTAAAAATCCACAGATAATAAACCAGGTGGTAATCTGGAGACTCTGGGAGCAGAGGTACAGTATGAAAAATAAAGGGGATCTACAAGATTTGGTGCTTCCGAAGTGTGTATGTGTGACCTCAGGTATCTATCACGGAGGTATAGTCCAGGTAGACTAGAGAAACAGATTTATAAGCACACATATGTATATAAGGGGGAGGTTTATATACAAGAGGAATAGACCCTTGAGAAAGCATCCCAACCCAATCCAGTCCAAGTCCATAAGTCTAATATTCTCCCATATGTCAGATACCAATCCATTAGCCCTCTTCAGACTCACAAAGCACATGCAATGATGCCAGGACAATCACAAGGCAGTGGCTGCAGAGTCTTGTGTATCCAGTGGCAGGAGAAGCATCTCAGCGCAGGCAGGGGTCTCCACGTGCCGACCCCAGAGGTCTAGTTCCATCAGAGTAAGCCCATGTGGCTTCTCCTCCAGCTCCACCAATCTCCAGGACTCAGGGTCTATAGCATGCTGCCATGTTGCCTTGTCGATAGACCATCTCCAAGAGATTGAGTCTATAGTCTCTCACTTCTAATGGGAAATACCACGAGTTTTCCAAGAATCCTCAGAGAAAGCCATGTCCACACAGAGGTCTCGTTGGCTATTTCCAGATCAACAGACTAGACTCCACTCCTACACTCCCAATCATGAAATTGATACGAGTACATCACTGACACAGACTTAGAAGGCAGCATCTTTTTCTCATGAGAGTAGAAAGGATAAATTGAGTTTGAGCAGTATTGGGAAAAGTGAACCAGGAAGGGTGTTATAGTACTTCAATATCTGTAGTTCTTGATAATATACCACATACTGTGTGCACAGTGGAAAAATCTTATTCTGGAATAAATAGTAGATTCATTGATGCTATTTTTAAGCATTTTCTATATCCTCTCTATAAAAGTCTAGAGTTACCATTTCACAAGCTCCAACATTGGAGGAAATGTTGAAAGGTTTAATGCTGACAACTTGAGGGGTTTTAAACCACTTGGGATGTCTGTAAATTGGCTTGAATGAAGATAAAACCATTGTACACAATCTTTAAGTACCCATTCATTAACTGAGTATCCTTAACAGTCATTATCAAGTTAGCTTAGAACCATCAAGTCAGTTCTGACTCACAACCGCCCGTTAGTACAGAATAGAACTGTCTTTGTGGAGTCCTAAGACTGTAAACACAAGACAACAGTCAAGAGAACATTAGCCCACACATAACTGTGAGGGTGGCAGAGGGCTGGGCAGTTTTTCGCTCTGTTGTAGATAGGGTTGTTACAAATCTGCACTGAGTTAATGGCATCTAACAACAACTTAGCTTGCAACATCTTAGCATCATTCCATCCTCCATATTATGAAAGATTGGAACATGGGCAGTAGCATCATCATCCTATTTATATATATTCAATCTTTCAAAATCTTGGACTTGATTTTTTTTTTGGTATTTCATGTTGAAAGAAACATCACATACTGCATTTTGTGACTTTTGTCATATTAGGATATCCACCCATGCTTTGATTAGTATTTTATTTTTCACTGCTGGAGGGGAAGTTGTTCTGTCATAGAATTCTCAGCTTAAGTGAAGAAGAGCTGGGGTTGATGCCCAGGTAATTAATACAGCTCATTTGTATCTACCACCTGTCTGCCAATGACATGTGCACGCTACTCTGCTGCGGACTATGACTCAGTAGAGTTTCCAAAGGTGTGGGATGAAGACAGAACTTTTTTTTTTTTGGCATCACTGCCCTCTGATGGTCGTGGGAGCTACCCAGCGCTGCTCCTGAGAGCCGCCACTGGATTTGAACCACCAAATGGGCCGCAGTCCTGGACTCAGCCACATATACCACCAGGGCTCAGCCCTGAAGACAGAACTTTTCCACAATTAGTATACTCTAAAATATTAAGCAAACAATTTACCAACATTTAGTGTGCTAGCCATTCTCAATTTTATGAGGGCTTTGCATGACTCAAGTTAGGACAGTGAGCTGCTTCCCTCGAGGCCTATAGGTGGGATTCAAGAGTCATTGTCAATGACCCTTAATAATATAAACCTGTTCACATACCCAGGAGTCTGGAGTCTTTCCTCATCATATCCCTCTCCTCTTAGTCATGAGTCATCCCTAAGCCATTATCATCTTACAGCCCTTAAGACAGCCCCTGCTCATGGCATGTCCTGAACGGTGACTAGCGAAATTGTGTGTCCCCTGTTAGACTACTTAAACAGAGAAAATTAATGTTTGCTCTCCCTCTCCATCTCCACACAGATCACCATACGGGACAGAGGTGAGCATGTTACCCTGATATTATGTATGTCTGATTCTTATTGTTATTTTATTTCTCTGTCATGATCTCTACAGTGTTATTATAATAAATAATAATTATCGCTGCACAGCTGCCTGTTGAACCCTTGTTATAAGTGTATCAGAGGCTGGTCACCTCTAATACAAAGATAAGATAAACTATGAAGGAAGGATTGACAATTCACTTCTGAAAATCAGCCTAGCAAAACTTAATGGACCACAATAGCTTCTGGTGCAATTCAAAATGCAAGGGTAGAATTTTGGTCAGATGTGCACCAAGGTTATAAATTAGAGACCTCTCTGTAGACAGCTAATGAGAGCAATATTTCATTGTTTGGAAACACATTGCTTTATATTAAACAGTGTAAGGTCATTTGAATTGCATTAACTTTAGGCTTTTATGAACAATACTTTTCTGTACAAGTTTTGGGTGCCCATAAGTTTTTAATTCTCTTGGGTATATCCTAAAGGTGCAATAGCTGGGCTTAATGGAAACTCTGTTTGACATTTTGAGAATATGCCAGACAAACTATTTGCCAAAATTTTTTACAGTACCAGCAGCAATGGATGGGACTTTTAGTTTCTCCATATTCACACCATACTTTTTATTGTGACTACAGGTAAGAAAGATCCTGATTGTGTCAAATAGTTTTTCATTTTTATGTGTAATATGTGCAGCAATTTTATGTGTAATATGGGTAATATAGCTTCTCTGTCTTCATTAAGACATTTGCTCTTATTGAGACTGAGTGACACTTTAAGAAAGCAAGCAAGGGGGCTGAGCCAGGTGGCGTAGTGGTTGTGCATGAGACTGCAGCCCACTGGGATGGAGGTTTAATTCCAGCAGCGGCTCCATAGAAACAAAGGCTCCAACTCCAACCACCAGAGGGCAGTGATGCAAAAAAAAAAAAAGAAAGAAAGAACAAAAACATTATTTCCATTGGATTCATAAGAAGTAATTTTAGGTATGTAGTTCAGAATTGAAAGCTTCATAAACTAAGGAACATATTCCGTAATATGTGTTCTGAACACTTACCTGCTTTTGTGGTACTATTACAGAAGTAGTATTTTTGACCCTGCGGTGATCAAAATATGTACAGTATGAACAACTCCAAGTCTCCAACTATGTACTTGTAATTTTTCATTATCATATCATCTCATTTCTCATTGTGTTATTTGTGGACACACACACACACACCTAAATACTTCACATGATGTCAAGAAAAAGCCCCTCTGAAGTAGAACCAGTACATGTTAAGGTTTTCTGACTCCAGCTCTCTCTGGGCTAATGGCTGAAAGTTGTTCTCTGGCTTTCTCCTTTCCCCGTATCCCTAGGTGATGCTTCTCTGTTTGCGAAGGGTCGGATAAGTACCAGAGAGCTGCTGAGTCTTGCTTAAAGACATGGGTCCAACAGAACCCTCATGTGTCCTGAGTACTGGAATAGGGCAGGCTAGCACAGAGGTGCTCCTCTGTGATCTTCCAAGGGATATCTCTGACCTTCCCAGCCTGGCTTGAAGTTCTGGAGCAAGAAAGGAGATGCCCATCAAGCCCAGAAACACTGAAAAAAAAAAGTTTATACCATGGAGCAGTATTCTTTATGTACTATCGGTGCTAGATGCCAGTTGAATCAAATCAGTGAGAAAAAAAACAGAAGAGTCTTTCTTCAGCGTAGGGACATGGGTTTGTTGGCAAAAGCACAGCTATAGTTTGAGACTGCAAGGCCTAGACTGTCCACCATGACTGAAGAGATCACATGGATGAAAAAGGGGGATAGAGTTGGAAAGTGTCATTGTTAGATTGGGAGAGCAAGAGTGTCTATTTCTTAAAAAGCCCACCAATATCCTGTGCTACACATAAGGCATCCCAGAGCTGGCATATTTTAACACTGTAAGCTTTATTTTTTGAAAAGTTGAATTTTAAACGTCATCAGTATAGTGTAATGGATTGTAAAGCAAAATGTCTCCGCTTGAAATGGACCACTGAATGGTGAATTTTTGGCAAGACTACTTTTCCATATCATCACTTCCTGGTATAATAGCTGAATTACTGTAGAGAAGGAAAACAGAAAAATGAAATTTCACCTTTTTAATAGCAGATGTATATCTATCTTTCTACTACTGGATTTTTAAGTTAAAGTTTAGGTCAAATACACAGACCCTCTCAGATTCAAAATATCAAGATCAGTTTTTTGTTGTAGATAAGTTTACTTATCAGTAAAATAAAGAGTCCAGATAAAGAGCTAAAAAGAAAAATATACATAGGTATGTGCATTTAGTTATTTTTAATGGAATTTTGTAATTTAAGTATCAAAGTCTTACAACATAAAAACATAGTAAAAATGATAACCTTTAAAATACTTTAAAATAAAAATGATAGAAGTGACAAATAATAAGTCCCAAAACATATAAAACATAGCTGACAAAATTAAATGGAAAAATACATGAAGTTGAAGACTTGGATAATGGATTTTTTTTAATTAAGCAATTCAACCAAAATGTAGGAGATTTGAACTCTGGCATCTCCAGGCCTACCAGACATTTGTAGAACACTCTACCCCACTGTACAGAATGCATATTTTTCACTAGGATTGATCTCATGCAAAGCTATAAAACAACTTAGATGGATTTAGATGGACTACAGCACATAAATGTATTATCAGAACACAAACAATCAAAATTATATCAATAACATAAGGATAATTTGGAAATTTACAACTCTGTGGAAACTGAATGAAACTATCAAATCACAAGGGAAAGTTCAATTGGTTTGAGATGAATGAAAATAAGAGTACACACTATTCAAACTGACTGTATGCACCAAAAGCAGTAGTTAGAAAGAAATTTATATCTTGAAATATTCAATTAAAGAAGGAAGATCTTGGCTCAATAACCTGATTTTTTACTTTAAAATACTAAAAAGAAAGAAAAATAAATTTAAAACTGGTAAAAAGAAGAAAACAAAATAATGAAATGCAATTAATTAAAATGCTATTAATTATTAAAGAGTAATAAAATTGTAGGTAAGATAATCTCCTCCTCAATAGGAGAGTGAAAACTCAAATTACTGATATTAGGAAGGCACAGATAATCAAAAACTACTTTTAAGAGAATTTTAGGACCAAATAAATGTATGACATCAAAGTAGATATTTCAGGTGAAATAGATATATTCCTAGAAAGACACAAGAATTGAAACAAAAAAAGTAAATCAAAAGCAAATTGGAATATATCTATTAAGTTAAAATATCATGTAATTTAAAACCCAGCTGTAGATAATAGGACATCTGCACACTAAAGGGTCACAAGGAAGGGACTAGTCAACCAGGATGCAGTTTAGCACCAATGAAACAAAGAACGCTTCCTCGCCCCCTATCATGAACCCAGTCCTGCCTTTCAGTTCTGGCTAGACCAGAGCCTGTACGATGGTAGAGATAAGAATTCAGGACACACGGATTCCAAGTCAGATAAACCCCACACGAACAGATATGAAGGTAGGAAGAAGGTAGAGGGAGAAGGAGATGAAGGGGGAAATGATTACAATGATTGATGTCAGTTCCACCCTCCATCCCAAGCGGATGAACTATAGAAACATGGGTGAAGAGAAACAGCTGTTGGAATAAGATAAGATATGAAAACAATAAGAATTTATAATTTATCAAGGGTTCACAAGGGTGGGAGGTGATAGGAAAAAAGAAGCTGATACCAAGGGCTCAAATAGAAAGAAAATGTTTAGAAAATGATGATGGCAACATATCTACAAATATGCTTGATGCACTTGATGTATGGAAGTTATGAGAGCTGGAAGAACTCCCCCAAAATAATAAAAAAGAATAAATTCAGAAATGAATGATGGATTGAATTATTTATCTTAGAGAAATCAAAAGGGCTACATGGAAAAATGTAAAAATAAGTCAAAAATTAGATAATTCTCTAGGAGAACAACTTTGAAAACTGAAGAAGAAATGGAACATTTCAAGACTAATAATAAAACATTCAAATAATAATTAAAACTTTTCCCATAAAAAAGTCAGAACTAGATGATTTCTTGGTAATATCATATCATTATTTGTTTTATATACATAGGTGTCCATTTTGATGTTTTAAAAAATTGTGCAAATAAGCATCTTATGCCCCTTTTCTATGCTTGATATCATTTCTGTAGAAACATCAAGTTTTCTTTTCTTTTTTTTGGGGGGGGGCATCACTGCCCTGCTGGGAGTAGGAAGCCCAGCCTTGCTCCTGAAGAGCTGCTGCTGGATTTGAACCACCAACCCTGTGGGCCGCAGTCCTGCACACAACCAGTGCACCACCGGGGCTCAGCCCCGAAACATCAAGTTTTCAATACAAGTCAACACTTATCTCATTATGTAAAGAGAGATCATTTGATATCTTTTTAACTTGTTCTTGGTTATACATGTTAAAGAAATGCACAGTATTTATAGTTATCAATCTTTTATTTTTGCTTTTGGTTTTTAGGGCATCACTGCCCTCTGGTGGTGAAAGTAGGAGGCCCACTCTTTGCTCCTGTGGAGCTGGAATTGAACCTCCAGCCCAGTGGGATGCAGCCCTGCGCACAACCACTACCCCACCGGGGCACAGCCAGTTATCAATCTTTTAATTACCATATAAATTTCAATAGGAATCTAAAGAATGTTTCTGTACAGATTTATTTAAAAGCACAATGATAGCTATAATAAATTCCTACAAAAGTAAAAATGTAATTATGTGAAAATATTCCAATCCTGTGAAGCAACCATTTCTCTGTATTGAAAACTTGGATAGGCAAAATGCAAATGCAAAGATCTATAGCCATATACTTAACATAAATAATATAAGTAGCATAAAAGTTAGATACAGGGGCTGAGCCCCGGTGGCATAGTGGTTGTGCGCGGGACTGCGGCCCACTGGGTTAGAGGTTCAAATCCAGCAGCAAGGCTGGACCTCCTACTCCCATCACCAGAGGGCAGTGAAGCCCCCCCAAAAAAAAGTTAGATACAGTTACCTACTAACTACACACACACTCACATATGCAGTCAGATTAGAACATGATCTGTTATGAAATAATGGATTTAGGTCTAAGTAAAATTTGCTTCCCCCCAAATTTTACATATACTTATCATTTCCATGCCGTTTAAAAACATTTCTTATTGTTTTCTGAATATCCTTCCTTTATTCGGGCAGCATCATTAAATCTTTTTTTTAATTAATTAATTTTTGATATGTACAGTACCATCCTTCAAAATGCCTCAAAGTTCAAGAAATATAAGCTATTTGTAGTATGTCCTTTTGTTTAATTTATTGAGTAACTTTAGGTAGCCTTTCAGTACCTGACAATGTGTTGATGCCATCCATAAAGTTTTCAGTGACTAATTCCTCTGAAGTATGTCTGCATGCATTTTATGCTCTTTCTAGTTTGTTCCTAGTCAACTACAAGGACTGAGGACTGCTCCCCCTCACCTAAGCCATGACATTTTCACTGGCCTCCTATGCTTGTGAACACTGTGCAATGATAAGAAAGATAAAAGAAGAATCAATGCATTTGAATGATGGTGCTAGTGGAGAATTATGAATGAACCATGGATTGCCAGAAGAACAAACAGATATGTCACAGATGAAGTACAGCCAGAATGTTCCTTGGAGGCAAGGATGGCAAGA
This sequence comes from Nesogale talazaci, assembly GCA_004026705.1. Taxonomy (NCBI): domain Eukaryota; kingdom Metazoa; phylum Chordata; class Mammalia; order Afrosoricida; family Tenrecidae; genus Nesogale; species Nesogale talazaci. Next base: position 35,333 of record PVJH01012266.1, read on the forward strand.
CTTCACTTCATGGATATTGGATCTATTGTCAGGAGAGCCAGTCCATCCAGAAGGGCATTACATTTAGTCACATTTGGCCAGTGTAAAACAGGAAGTCCCTCACTGAAATGCATTTGATGCAGTGGTTACAGTGGACTCCAGCATAAGGACAGTTGTGAGGATAACTGATGATATTTTGTTCTATTGTTGTACATAAAGGTCACTATGCATCAGAACTTATTAGATGGCATAGAACAGGGGTGCTCAATACCTCAATCGCAATCTACTAGTCCATGGCAAATGTAGTGTGAGTAGATGGCATGGCATCAAAAAAATAGAGGTAAGCCTATCACAATCCCGTCACAAGTACAGTCAATCAGATGCAATCTTGGGTGTCAAATGCATGTGCAAATAACTGCGCTAAGTGCAGCAAACTGACAAGCTATGTTATCACCAATTTTCAGGCCTTGTTTTATTTTTCTCACCTAAGAAAGGGTATTGAAATGAGTTGGGGAGCTGGACCAAGTAAGAAGACAAAAAGTATCACTTTCATATGGAATGGGAGATTTTGATACTACAAGCCAACATTCAGCTGAAGTCCAGAGTGCATGAACAGTTCTGGAGAGGGAAAGTACCCAAACATGAGGAAATGTGTTGCCTCCTTGACTACATTACTTGGCTCTACTTGTTTATGTGAGTCAGCCTTTTTCCCATGTAAAGATCATTAAGTCCATGACTCATGATCATTTGGAAGTGTGCTTGAGGCTGGCTGTCACCAGCTAATGTCCAGACTTTGTCTCCCTGGCTCATTCCATTCAGCACAAATCATCAGAGAAAACTCGGGTAATGACAAAAATGTACCTAGTTCATTGTGTTGTGTTGTGCAATATGGACTCGTGTGGCTATGAAATGTACGCATAAAGAATTCTCAATGTATTTATCAGTAAATGTATGTATTTATCAGTAAATGTAATAAATAAACATATGTTTTGTATTTCTGTATTTGGTAGATCATTTTGACTTGATCATTTTATAAGTATCTCACATGCTGAAAAAGTGTGAGCACCCCAGAACAGAACACCAAAATTCAGAGAAAGGGCAGACTTAAAAATGAACCCATCTGCTCTTTCCAGCAAAAATATAAAAAATCCATCTTTGGTAGTTATATAATCTGTTGTAAGTTTGATACTTAAGAGTGAAGGGATGGAGTCTAGCCTGTCAATTCGGTCATAGCTTTATGACTTCATTTGGAGGCACTGAGGAGATAGATAGATCACTGGAGGTGGGACACATGCAGAATCCCTGGAGACATTCTTGTTGGCAAACCACATGGAGAGGGGCTGATGACCACCAGAACCTCAGAGCTAGAGGACCCACGTGGAAAACCACAGCAGCACTGAGATGCCTCTACCACCACACCACTGGATCCACAACACTTTCCATGCTGTGGGCTGTGATCTTCCTGCATTCAGTGTCATTGCATGGCTGCGTGAGTCTAAAGAGGAATTTATGGACTACTATCAACATAAGGGGTAATATCATACTTATAGACTTGATCTGAACAGGCTTAGGATATTTTCTCAATATTCAATTGCTTATTCATATAAAACTTTCTCTTATACACATATGTGTCTCTCTAGATTTATTTTTCTAGTCAACCCAACTAACACACCAGCACATTATCATGTTTCATAAGAAGACTTAATATTTGGTGGTATTCATTTGACAAAACTTCACTTGAAGGGCTGTGTGTTGTGAAAAGAAAAGGTTGAGAGGGCATTTATTTGCAGAGGTCATCTTAAAAGGAAAAAAACTATGAAAAAAAATAAAGTCATATGGGGCTGAGCCCCGGTGGCGTAGTGGTTGTGCGCGGGACTGCGGCCCACTGGGATGGAGGTCAATTCCAGCAGCAGCTCCATAGGAGCAAAGGCTGGGCCTCCTATTCCCACCACCAGAGGGCAGTGATGCCCCCCCAAAAAACAACCAAAAAAATAAATAAGTAAAGCCATTCAATGAGGAAAAGAACCTCATAATCCAACTCTATTTTACACTAAATATTCATTTATAGCACAGGCAAGCATATCCCTGAAGCAAATTAGCGTTGCTTAACTCATGACTAGAAATAAAACATTGTATTTAGTATTCTGCAATTAAGTGTTAAGCCACACCCAAGGAATTTCTAGAAACCAGGCAGCATAAATCAGATGGTCCTATACTATACCTAGTATAATAAACTTTACTATACCTAGTATAATAAACTTTAAAGCCCTTTATAAAAATGAATTGAGAATATGTTCCATGATTTAGATGAATAAATTCTACAAGATGAAAGACATAGTATTTTTTAGTAGCCTCAAGGCGATGTTAATTGGGGAGTAAATAAATAAGATTAACAGGAGTAAAATTGGAATAATATTGACTTTATCTTCAAAAATAATTTCGCCATACTATCTTGAGGAAAAAAATTTAACATTTTAAAGGCAAAGATATCATCTTGATTACAGTATACCTTCCTGAGAACATAGCTTTCGACAATCATTTCATGTTTATGTGAGAGCTGGAAAAATATTCCAAACACCCAGACTATGTAAAGAGTAACCCAGCGTCAAGACTGGAAAAAAGCATATGACACAACCTTGCTTGCTGAAAGCAGGAGTGTTTGAAACATTTGCTCATTCACATCAAAGATTACAATCTTCAGTATGGACTGGAACGCAATCTAAAAAAAAGCCCCAAATTCCATAATCATAGCAGAAGATAACATCATAATAAACAGAGAAAATATCGACGATAGCAAGGTTTCCTCTTGCTTGGAAACACAATCGACGTTCAAAACAAATCAAACCAATCAAATAGCATTTTGCATCGGGGAAACCTGCTGCCTAATACTGCTTTTAAAGTGTTGTCGAGCAAGCCTGTCACTCTGAGGACCGGCTTGCCTGATCTACATGGCATTTTCAACTGTCTCGTGTGTGTCACTGTTAGGTGACACTGAGTTGGTTTGGACCAAGAGGAACCTGGTGCACAGTAGAAGGAAACACTTCCATTTCTGTGCCAGCCTCACAGTGGCTAGAGTCCATTGTTGCAGCCATGGGTCCGACCCATCTCCTTGAGAGACGTCTTCTGTTTGGTTGCCCCTCGACAAAAGATGATGTCCTCCTCCAGGGATTGGTATTTCCTGATCACATGTCCAAAGTGTGCAAAAGGCAGACTCTCAAGTAGATGGCTGGAAACCGTAGCTGCAGTAATGGGCTCAAACATAGCAGCATGGTGAGGCTATTTCAGGACCTGGAAGCATGTCTTTTTGTTGTACACAGGGTCTCTGTGAGCCAGATTGGACTCAGTGGCCTATAACAACAACCCATAAACAAATAAATTTGAAATATTGTACTTACCCCTTATATTCTGCTTCCCCTCTACTCCTTGGTTTTCTCATTTCACTTTGCTTCATGACCACAATGAGGAAGATTATTATAAAGGGTAAAAGAATGTAGAAACTCAGAATAAACCAGTTCTGATGCGTGCTGTAGTCTCTTTTAATTGCAAATATATCTAGGAATAAAACATATCAAAATTAGAGAATTTGCCACATATTTAAAGGCATCTACATTTCTTTCTATTTAACTTTAATAGGTAATATAATATGGTTAACATGTTCATATATTTACTAAAGGTAAAATAAGAAGGCATTCAAGTTGATGATCCAAAAGTGCAAATATAGTTATTTTTCTCAAAGATTTTTGTTTTGTATGCATACATATGCTTGTTATATGATTACACAGATGTGTTTGAATACTGGTCACTGCATTTAGGTTAGTTTATTATCAATAATTGCAAAAGTAATACAGTGATATGAATTAAGTTAAGAAATTTACAAAGCCATATACATCACAGGACACCTTTACCTTCCTTGCCAAGTCAAGCATTTTCTCTCTTAGAGGGAAAAAATTGCAGGTGTATGAGCCCCCAATAATTCCATAAATATTATGCATCCATGAGTAGATATAGATGCAACTAAATAGTAATGGAACCATAGTTGCATCTATATCTACTCATGGATACATAATACTTATGATTCATGTGTACATTTGTATGTATGTGAATTTGTGCCCTTTTCATTGACATTCTTAAAAGCACATTTTATAACCTTTGGTAATTTGCTGTACTTTAAAAATATTCTAATATTGTTCAATTAAGAAAGGTCAAGATAAATATACTACAAAAGTTAACTATAAAATAGCAAATCTAAACACATAGTAACTCTTTTCCTAGTTTCAAAATAGACCCTGTTACAATCCCAAAGGCACTTTCAGGACACTTTCGGGAAAATTCCTGAAATTTTTCTCCCCAGGTCACACTATTCAGCTATGCACAATTATTTGTTAGAAACGTACTACTTCTTATCCAAAATGAGTGTAGTCTTACTAATCTAGTTTCGGCAAAGCACAATATTGCCAGTGAGTAATTCTGACACACAAATTTACTTTGTACAGTGTCAGACGTTTACAATTCCAGATTCAAGGGGATGCTAGCTCGATGGGAAACCTTTGTGCTGTTTTTTGCTCTGGAGAAAAGCCCTTCTCTTTTCTGACCTGCTCCTGAGCACTTTTCATGTGATTTGTGCATCTTTCTGTTTTATTCACTTGCTTATTTAATCACTTTTATGTCTAAAAGAAAGAATTTTTACTCAAAACACAGTCATTCTGTCTCATTAACATAAAAAGACTACTCATTCCCAAACGGGATTATAATCATAAACATGTTTATGTTTACTTATCTATGGTCCCATTACTATTTAGTTGATCACATAAATATTACTTAAGTATGCAGTTGAAAGAATTTTCTAGATTGAACACACTCATGTAACCAGCATTAAATCCAGGAAATGTAGTATTATCAGAATCCCAGAAGTCACCAATTTGCCTTCTTTAGTATGACGATTGCTGAGTTACTGAGTCTGGGACATTTTTTGGAAGATTTTGAGCAAAAAATGGAATTACACAAGACAACATTAGATATGAAAAAATAATAATTTATAAGTTATCAAGGATTCATGAGGGAGGGGGAAGTGAGAAGGGAGTGGAAAACATGAGGAGCTGATACCAAGGGCTCAAGTCAAAAACTAATGTTTTGAGAATGGTGAGGGCAACAAATGCATAAATGTGCTTGACAGAATGGATGGATGGGTGAGTGGTGCTAAGAGTTGTATATAGGCCTCCAATGAAATGATAAAAAAAGAAAAATCAGAATTACTCTTTATATACTTGTTTTCTATCTAATTTCTCTATGAATACAAACAGACTCAGTGAAAACTAACACCAAATACGACAAACAATTTATGGTAAATCTAACTACTGCTTAACTTTGATATTATCCTTCTTGCAGAAAAAGAAAAGTGTTTGTTTACATACAGTGTAAAACAAGCACTTCTTTGCATGAGCTTTGCCAATAATATTTACAACTTTAGTTATGGCTTCTTATGATTATTTTCTGTTTTAACATAAATTGCATCTTTTTCTTTCATTAATAAATAAAATGTGATCACTATTAAAACAAATTATGGATTGTTTAGATATTGTTTAAAATATCATAAAATAAATAGATTTATTATGGAAAGATGTGGCAAACTGACCATATGAAAGGGTGTGGAATCTGATAGTTTGATATTTGCATATACTCACTAAAACTATCACTAGAACTAAAATACAAATATACCATTTGGCTACAAAACTTTCTGTTTCTTCCCTCTGATCCTGTCATACTATAATTTCCCCAAACAGCCAATTACTGATCTATATTGCCATTATAGACTAGTTGTAATTTCCTAAAGTGCACCATTCACCATTTTCTGTCAGTTTATCACTTTGTGCTGACTAGTGAGTTTCTGTGCTGCTGGAAGCTCTGCCACTGGCATGCCAAATACCAGCAAGGTCACCCAAAGTGAACAGGCTTCAGGGGGGCTCCCATAATAAGAACAGGCTTCAATGAAGGACTTGGCTCTCTCCCCAATTCAAGGGAAATATCCACTGAAAACCTTATCCATAGCTTTGAAATACTATAGGATTCTGAAGTCCTAAAGAATGAACGAAGAACCTTGTCAGAGATAGTTCTGGAAGATGGCCCTCTCAGATATGAGGGCACTCCCATGGTGACTGAAGAAGAGCTGATTTCTATGAGTGGAGCCAACCGTGATGACAAGACTTAGGTAAAGCCTGCAGATGGGGCATGAGTCAAGATAATGAGAGTCAGCTGCACAATCTGCTAAGGATTGGAACTTGCCCTGTGCAAAGTGTGAATCTAGGAAAGCTTGGCAGTGATCAAAAGTGAAGTGGAACAATCTTAGACATTGTGAGCTGAAGTGGACTGGCATCAGCCAGTTTGAATCAGAATGTTATAAGATTTACTATGCCAGGAATAACACAATCGAGAAGAAGTCATGGACTCTACTGTCAAAAATAACATGGAAAAATCCACAGTAACGTAAAATGAATGTTTTCTGTGATAGGATTGTATTTATCTGCCTCAAAGGAAATCCAGTTCTGTACAACTATTATTCCAATTTATGTACCAATCATAAAAGCTAGTGATGAAGAAATCCTGGCAATGACTTCTGTGGGATGTTTGTCAAGCAAGCAATCAAGGTGCACTGATAATTATTGTTGATTGGAATGGAAAAAAGTGGAAACAAAGAGGAAGAGGAAGGAAGGATCATTGGAAAATATGAACTTAGTGATAGAAATGAGCTGGATAACGCATGATAGAATGTTTCAAAACCAAAGGCTGATTCATAGCAAATGCCTTTTTTTCAACAAAATAAAAGAGGCTATACACATTAGAAAACACCAAAATCAAATTAACTGCATATGTGGGAAATCACAATGGGAAAGCTCAGTATCAGCAGCTTAAAACAAGAACAGACGTTAGCAATGGAGGAGACTATCAACTGATCCTGTGTAAATTCAGAAAAAAACCTGAAATAAGTGAAGCAAATCCACAAGAGGCAAATATGACAGTCTTTCCCATCTGAATTGCGAGAACACCTCAAAAAGAGATTTGATGTACTCAACATTAATGAAAGAAGACCTGATGATCTGTGAGAGAACATTTTTCATGAAGAAAGTAAAATGCCATCAAAAATATGGAAAAGAAAAAAGAAGAAACTCAGGAAAAGATCAAAGTGGAGATCAGAAGAGACTCTAAAGCTTGTTCTTAATCTTAAGTCACTAAAGCAAATAGATGAAAGGATGAAGTCAAATTGTTGAATAGAAGAGTTAATGCCAAATATTGTATGGAAATATATATGATGTAGAATTAGAAAATCAAAAGGAAGACAAGCCAAATATTGTATGGAAATATGTATGATATGGAATTAGAAAATCAAAAGGAAAGAATATACTAAGTATAGGTGAAACAGAAAGGAGTTGAGGAAAAAGATGTAAGCTTCAAGTGGCAATATTGAAAGATTCTGTGGGCAAAATATTGAATGACACAGTAAGCAGCAAGAGAAGATGGACACAATACAGTCATGGTACCATAAGAACTGGTCGACATTCCACCATTTCATGAGGCAGCATATGAGCAGAAGCCAATGGAGCTGAAGGAAGAAGTTCGAGCTACAAACAAGTGCAAGAAATTGATGGAATATCAATTGATTCAACAAGTCGAGGAAACACTGTTAGCATTCACTTATCTATGCCAGGAAATTGGGAAGGCAGCTACTTAGCAAACTGACTAGAAGAGATCCATATTTATGAATATTTCAAAGAAAAGCAGCCCAAAAGAATCCTCAAACTATAGAATTTTGATAATGCACACAAAGTAAAATTTTGTTGAAGATCATCACCCAGCAGCATATTGACAAGGAGCTGCAAGAAGTTCAGTCTGGATTCAGAAGAGGATGTGGAACCGGGGTTGTAGCTGATGTCACATGGATCTTCTTGGCTCAAAGCAGGGAATACCAGAAAGATATTTATTTGCGTTTCATTGAATATGCAAAGCTGGCATGGACCACCATAACCTTGAGAAGAATGGGAGTTCCAAAACACTTCATTGTACACATTAGGAACTTGTACATGGATCAAGAGGCAGTTGTTTTTTTTTGTTTTTGTTTTTGTTTTTTTTTTAGGCATCACTGCCCTGGTGGTGGGAGTAGGAGGCCCAGCCTTTGCTCCTGGGAGCCGGAATTGAACCTCCATCCCAGTGGGCCGCAGTCCTGCGCACAACCACTACGCCACCGGGGCTCAGCGAGGCAGTTGTTTTAACAATGGAAAGGATACGGTTTAAAATCAGGAAAGGAATGTTGTATCCCCCCTCACCATACTTTTTCAATCTGTATGTTAAGAAAATCACCAGAGAAGCTGGATTCTATGAAGAGTGTGTCATCAGCCTTACTAACAACTTGCAGCATGCAGATGACACAACCTTGTTTATGAAATGAGGAGGAATTAAAATAGTTGATGATGATCAAGAATTGTAGCCTTTAGTATAGATTACTGTTTATTGAAAGAAGACCAAAATCCTCGCAATTGGATAAAGAGATTAATGAACAAAAGCTTGAAGTTTAAAGGATTTTGTCTTTGCTTGGATTCAAAATAAATGTTCATGGATACAGCTTTCGAGATATCAAAAAATGTGTTTTATTAGGTAAATCAGCTACCGAAGACCTCTTTAGAGTATTGAAAGTCAAGGAAGTTACTTTGAGGACTAAGGTAAACCTGGCCCAAGTCATATGCATGCAAGTTTGACATTGAATAAGGAAGAGTATAGAAAAATGGATGCATTTGAATTGTTGTGCTAGAGAAGAATATCAAAAACACCACAGACTCCTGAAAGGGCAAACAAGTCTGTCTTGGAAGTAAGGCCAGAGTGCTCCTTTGAGGCAAGGCTTAACTACTGTCAGGAGAGACCAGTCCCTGAAGGAGGACATGATGTTTGGTGCAATGGAGGGGTAGTGAAAATTAAGAAGACCCTCAACGATTTGGATTTTCACCATGGCTGCAATGATAGTCTCGGACATAGAAACAATTGTACGGATGGTGTAGAATCTGTTGTGCATAGGGTCCCTATGTGTCAGAATGAATTACATGGCACCTAACAAAAACAAAATCATAAGGGCTGTATCTGTTTTCTTTATTGTCATTCACCCAGTTTTCCTTCTGAGATTTATGTATTCTGGTACACATAATTATATAATTTCCTTTTCTTTAGTAATTGACATTCTATTGTAGGGATGTACTATACTTTTTAATTCAACATGGGATTTACAGCAGTTGTTTACATATTTTGACACCCTACTATACCATCCTTAATTTATATAAACATGGAAAAATAAAAGTATGTATCTCATACCTAAAAAATTGATTAGCTATTGTCCTACAACAAATATATATACTAGAAGTTTGCCATATGTTTTAAAAGTTTAATTCAGAATGAGCAATCTTCCCTATATTTGATCTTTTAAGTGAGCACATATTATTTGCTTATTCATTCATTTAAATATCTTTGCATTCATATTATTACATCTACTGAGAATCTGCTAATCAGAGTAAGTTGGTCAAATTTTATTGTCTGTGAAAAACTTATTTAAAATGTTGAATGACATTAAATAAATCCACAAGTCTTAAAAACAGCTCTTTGAATAAAGCAAGAGACCTTTAAGATTTCTCTCAAAAATTTATTTTATTTTTTCCATATGAAAAAATATTCCATTTGATTATTCTTTTTTTTCTACTCACCAGTTTTCTGAACATTCCCATCATCAATACTTCCCCCTGGTGACTCCTTCTGGAATTCACAATCTGGAGGCCTGTAGCCTGGAAAGCAGTGACAATTCCCGACATTATTACAGATCTAAAGGGAGAAAAGCCGTAAATCATCAGACTATTATTAATACCAAATTTCATGTTAGCCATTAAATATGCTATAAATATAAAACTAGCTAAGTGCAAATCTAACTTTTTAAAATTGTTTTGGTTTTTGATTTTTTTAAAATTTTTGCAAATCTTTTTTATTTAAAATTACTCAATCTTTATTAAATCTAATAAAACCTTAAACATATTAGAAACAGAATGGCATTTTTTAAGAACAAAACCGTGCGAGTGACAAATACAGAGCTTGCATGAATGTATGTATCGTCACTCCAGACTGATAGCCTTAATTAGTATTTTATCATCCTCAATTTTCTAAATCCAGGTATTGATAAAGTTATAACTATTACATTGAAATCATTGGGACAGAACTTTGACACAAATATTTTCTCTGTATTTTTGAAAATACTTCCTTTCCCAATGTTATGTTAATACTTCCACATTTCTGATTTTATTTTCCTTACAAAGTATTTGAATAAAATAATTGTCAACTAACCAGGCCACTTTTTTATTTCTTAAAGATCATTTTATTGGGGACTCTTACAGATCTTTTAATAACCCATACATCAGTTGTATCAAGTATATTTGTGCATATGCTGCCATAATCATTTTCTGAACATTTACTTTCTATGTGAACCCTTAGTATCAACTCCTATTTATTCCCCGCTCCCACTCTCCTAAACCCTTGATAAATTATAAATTATTATTATTTACATATATTTTACTGACAGCCTGGGATGTTTTCTTGATCTACAGTTGCTCTAGTATATAAAACTTTTTCATATGTATGTGTGCATATATATATATATATATATTTATGAATTTACTTCTCTAGTCTACCCAGACAAACACATTCACTATAGTGAAATGTGCCTGCAGAATTAAGATATGTCTGCTTAAAAGTCTACTTTATCAGCAACTAACATTACCATCCGATTTGACTTGGAAGAAGTACAGCTCCTTAGAGGAAAGGATGGTGAGACCTCTTCTTACATACTCTGGACATATTGTCAGGCTCTCCTGTCTCCAGTCCCTGAAGAATGCATCATGCTTTGTACAGTCGAGGGCCAGTAACAAAGAGGAAGGCCTTCAGTGAGACGGATTGACACAGGGGCTGCAACAATGGATGGGCTCCAGCATGGGAATAATGGTGAGGATGCCTCAGAACCAGACAGTGTTTCTTTCCGTGGTGCTTCGGGTCACTATGCCTCAGAACTGACTCACTGACACCAACAGCAGCAATGACAATATTGGTCTTCTGCTCAGGTTTTGGTTTTTTAAAATATGCTTTCCCAACCTCTGATTTTAAATTATTTTGTCTAAAATGTTTTTTTCTTGTACAGTATTTTAATGGGTTGTGTTTTCTTATTCATTCTGCTGTTCTTTCTCATGACAACTGCATTTAGTTCATATATATTCAGAGTAATTATCAATAGGTGTAAGTGTTAGGCAGATTTACAAACCAAGACACATGTGATTTTATACATATAAAAGGATAGGTTTATATAGCCAGAAGGAATGCAGCAGCTAATTAGTCCTCACAGAGGATACAGTCCACCTCACTTTTGTGGGACAGTTGATATACTGAAGGTCCTTACAAATCATGCTGACCTCTAGTCCAAGGTCAAGGAAGCAAACAGAGAAGTGGCTGGCCAGAGGTACAGAGTCTGCCCATGGGCAAGACAACAGAAAGATGAGATGTCCAGGTGTGGCAGAGCCCCGTGGGCAACAGAGTCCACAGATCGCGATGGAACCTGAAGGCAGAGGGATGACCGACCATGATCCATTGGCTGGCTCAGTTCACAGATAACACAGAGCAGCTCCAGCAGCAGCGCACTGTTCTCATCACCAGGAGAAAGAGGAGGCGGCCAGCCTTGAAGAATTACTTACCTCAGTGGCCCTCCAATCAAGCTGCAGCCTGATTGAAGCTAAACTCCGCCCACATTTTCCTACAGGAGCCGTGTTGGCACAAAAAACTTGACTTTCACAGTGTACACCTATTTTTGTCTTCATTTATTTTTGGTGATTCTGGTTTTGTTATAAGCTAGGAGGCCATCTTAGATGGCAACACAACAGCCATTTTAAGTTCGGTAAAACATCCCCAGTAACTTTCCTCCCTGAACTGAGCCCCTCAGTAATTTTCCACTCTGAGTTATGAAAAAACAAGAAAACCTTAAGGAGAAACTAGCTCCCCACACCCAGCTGCTGTTACCAAAAAGATAAGTTAGAACAAGGTCAACCCGCCCCGCTACTGCTCTCACAGATAACCGCAGGTTCTGCTTCTGTACATCTGCTTGCTTAGCTGCACAAACAAAACAAAAAGCCTCGGGTATAAAAATGAAAGCTCTTCTGCAAAATGGGGCTGCCGTCCACGGTTGGGCAGCATGACTGGTCCCTGCGCAGGTTAAAATAAAACTTTTTTCTTTTTCACTAAATAGCTGGATCGAGTTTGTGTCTCTGGTCTCACGGCTATAACAGTTTCTTGATTTCAATATACTTTTCTGTGCTGAGTTCAATTACTTATGGCTCTTCACATCTTTGTGTGTTCCAGTCCTGTTTACTGAGCCTTTCAAAATTTCTTAATTTTCTGTCAAGGTTTATTACAGTACTTTGAGGAGTTTTTTTTTTAAAAAAATGATCTTTCCAAATTTAAAATGTCTATTCTAGCTAGATAGTATCTTCACTTTCTATGTTTTAAAGCTGTATAGCTATATCATTTGTTTTTTTTTTTTCTTTTCATTTAGCTGTCGTTATGTAGAAATTGAAGTCTCCCTATCTTTAGTCGGGTAGGTTTATTTTATTTTTGATACATATATATTTGAGTCAATTTTAGGAGACATTATTGAATTTCTTGTTCTCCTATTGTTTTCTGTCTTTATTCTAACTGATGGACTCCCATTAGTACTTCATAGAAGGTTGGAATGGTTTTTCAAATTCTACACTTCACCATTGTATTTAAGGGACAACTTTTATGGATTTGTAACTTTTGGTTACCAAGTTTTAGTTGTTTATTTTCCCTTTAAGATTTTATACAGGGTAATCCATTTGCTACTTTTATTCTCTCTTTCTCAAATAAGATTTGGGCTAAAGTTTACAGACAAAATTCATTTCCCATTCAAAAATATCATTCACATTTTGTTTTGTTGACTGATTGCAAGCTCCACAATATAGTAGCATTCTTCCTTTTCCTTAGTTAATGAAAAATGAAAAGCAAACTTCAGAATCTGCTTTGACATCTACTTTGATCTTTTCTTTTTCCTCTCAGTTAAATGACCTTTTGTTTTCTTTATGGTAGGTGTTCTTGATGGCATCCCATGGTATTGAAGGAAAATGTTGTAGATGCATTGAAGGCTTAGCCAAAAACAAGTGTTCAGGAATTTATGGAATACCATTTAATACTTTTCCACAAGCTGAGGAAACACTGGAGGCATTCACTGGTCTAGGTCCGGGAATTTGGAAGACAGGTCCTTGGTCAACGAACTGGGAATGATCCATATGTGTACCTAGTCCAAAGAAAGGTGACCCAATAAAATATGCAACTTGTAAAATAATATCATCAATATCATATGTAAGTAGAATTTTTCTGAAGATTATCCAAGAATATTTGCAGAAGTACATTGCGAGTTATTTCCAGAAGTCCAGGCCAGATTCAGAACAGAACAGGACAGAACACAGAATATAATTTCTGCTGTTGGATGGGAATTGGACAAAAGAACTCTATATCAGGAAGGTAATTATTTGTGCTTTATTGACTATGCAAAGATATTTAACAATGTGGTTCATAATAGATGATGAACAAGGACAGTCTTGAAAAGAAAGGAAATTTCAAAATACTTAATTGTGCTCATATGTAACCTATAAACAGATCACGAAGCTGATGTGGACCCAGATAAAGAGAATATTACACGGTTTAAAATCAATAGAGGTGTGGATCAGGATTATATACAAATGGTTATCTCCCCCAAACCAGAGAAACAGTTTGCCTCTCTTGTCCCGTTCACTGTACACACCTGACCTCACTCTGTGTAACCTCTTTTTGGTTTCTGCAAATGAAGAGGGACATAAAAAGGCAACAATTCGAAGGCACAGAAGAGATGAAGAAAAAAAGACAAGGGAAGTGCTGCCATCCACCTAAACAGATGAGTATGAAAAATATTTCCAAGAATGGAGTCGCAGATCTAACAGATTTATTAAGTATAATGGAGAGTACTTTGAAGGTGATGGGTCATTTTATTTAAAAAAATTGAATACCTAGCTTTGGTGGGCGGGGGGGGAATCCATTTTGGAGGGTACCCCCCCTTCACTCTCTCACCACATTTGCTCATTCTGTATGCTGAGCAATTAATCAAAGAAACTGCGTTCAATAAAGAAGAACTTGGCATCAGAACGACTTTTTAACAATCTCTGATATGCACTGATATAACCCTGCTTGCTGAAAATGAGACAGACGTGAAGCACTTGTGGATTAAATCAAAGATTAAAGCCTTTAGTATGTATTAAAACTCATTGTTAAAAAAAATTCCTCACAACTAGAATGATAGGTAACTTTGTGATAAATGGGGAAATGATTGATGCGGGAAGTATCTTGTCTTTCTTGGATCCACAATCAGCACTCATCGGAGCAGCAGTCAAGAGACTGAAATACGCACTGCATTGGGTACATCTGCTGCTCAAAATTGAAAGTGTTAGAAAACGAGCCATCACTTTGAAGACTAAGGTGCCCCTGGCTGAAGCCATAGGATTTTAGATCACTTCTTATGGATGTGAAAGTTGGACTTTGAGTAAAGAGGACTGGAAAAGAATCAATGTAGTTGAACCCTGGAGCTGGTAAAGAATATGCAAAGCACCCTGGACTGCCAGAAGAACAAACAAATTTGTCTTGGCCAGAAGTAGCCAGAATTCTCCTTAGTGGCAAGCGTGAGAAGACTTGTTCTCAAGTATTTTGGACACGGTATTGGGAGAGACCAGTATGTGAAAAGTACATCACGCTTGATAAAGAAGAGGCACAAGACAAAGAAGAAAAATCACCACAGTAGGGGATAACATAAAAATATATGTGTAGATGATGCAGTACTGTGTAGACTTGCTATGCATTTTAAATCACTCAACAGCACCCAAAGCAACAAGATATTAGTTCACTTTACTCTTGAGAAATGATTTTTGTTCAATATATTTGAACAACAGCATGGGTGTGATACACTGGTCCCTTGTCACTGCCAAATCTCCTTCAGTTTGGTAGTGCTCAAAGATGTGGGCATATGCCTTTAATTGTTAGTAATTTAAACCAGTTCAATTGAAATATAGATAATGAAAAGAAAAGATTTTTGCACAAGGAGTGATTTCCTATTAATAGGTGAAATATTCATGAGCATAATTACACCATTACTTAACATACCAACATTTTTCTTAAGTATTCTCTCTAGTAAATATTATAGATCTTTAATTACTAAAATTATGAGAGAACAAAATAGAATCACCACCTCTTGGCAATGGAAATTTGATTTTCATATAAAAGAATGCACATTTTATTTAAACATCCTAATCACAAATTATGTTGACATTGATTTCATTACACATGCAGGTATTTAATATTGAAATTATCTCACCTGATATTCCTAAGATGAATCTGCTAGCTCTCAGAAAGATCATATTAATTATAAGAAAATTTCAATTATCCTGAACAGAATAACTGCACCTTCAATGAGCCAGAAAAATAATATGCAATTTATAAGGACATGCATATGAAGAATAGTTAGGTAGATAGTAGTTACTTACCCCATTTCTTTGGCATTTTGTAGTGGCATTACAGTTATTCTCTATTAAACTGGCTTCTTTGCAGGTTTTATTTAAGCAGTACTAAAACAAACAAAATATAATAATTTCTCATATGTATTCAAGATTTTGAGATAAAATGTTAAAAACCTTATTTATCATATGTACACAGAAGGCACATATACACATATTTCACTCAACATAGTATTTTCAATGTTTATCTGTGAACTGTCTTGCAATTTATATTATTAATATTTATGGCTGATTTTATATACATATATAATCACATTTTATATTTCCACTCATCTGTACTTAGAGGCCATAGAAAAGCTGGAAAGCCTTACAAACTGGAAAGATTTAAAAGTTATGATGTTAAAACTTTTCGGGCTGAGCCTCAGTGGCTTAAGTGGTTAAGTGCGGGACTGTGTCCCACCGGCTTGGTGGTTCAAATCCAGCGGCTGCTCTCAGGAGCAGTCCTGGGTAGCTCCCATGGCCACCAGAGGGCAGTGATGCCCCCCCCAAAAAAACAAAACAAAACAAAAACTTTTCTTGAAACAGAAAATTATTTCAGTCTGTTAATACCTTACTTATCTAGTGCTACTCTAAAAATCAAAGCAAAACAATTACCACAAATAATTAGAATTAAGTAAATTTATTTTTTCACAGTTTTGACAATTAGATGTCCAAATTCAGTGTGGGTTGAAGAGGCGGTCCTTCCTTATTAGTAGTCCTGAGAATGCGATGATGTCCATTGGGTTTCTTTCTTCATATTTCCTACCATTTGTCTTTCTTGTATGTGTCTTTATCTCTGCTTTTGTTTTTATGTATTACAACGGATTAGGCTTAAGACCCACCACATTCTCTATGATGCATTTAACACAGCAAAAGAAAAAAATAAGTTATAAACAAGATCACATCTCCTGTTTGGGGAAGCAGGAGATTGGTGTACTGAATTGATACAAAACACACCACCCTTTGGATCCCCAAATTGATGTCTTTCTTATATAGAAATTAATTTGCCTTATCACAGTCAGATTACATATAGACAGTTAATTATCCCCACATTTAAACTGAAAATTTGAATATTTAAAGCAAACATAATTTGCATCCTTGAACGAAAACAAAAACCAGTCTTTTGACATGACATAAAGCAGAAAGTAAAAATTCTTCAGTTCCAGGTAAAAGCAAAGTCTATAGCTCCACATAAAGGATATGGAAAAAACAATACTTTCACATGTTGATATGTCTGTTTAATAAAGGTTTCTATGACTTTGTACCGAATCTTTTCATGGGATTTTTTAACCCCCTTAAAAATTGTACTCCAGGAATGCCACAGAGGCAGCTCCCCTCTGTCCTAGAGTCATTCTGGATCAGACCCAACTCTGTGGCAGTCAGTTTGATATTTGGTTTTGGAGTTGAGTCAGCTTTACAAAATGTGATGGCCTTTTTCAGGGACTTGTCTTTCCTGATGATGTGTCCAAATATGGGAGACAAAGCCTCATAGGCCTCACGTCTAGGGAGCATCCAGCTGTAATTCCATCAGGCCAATTTTGTTTGTTCTCTTGACTTATCCATTATATTTTCTATAATCCTTACCAATGCCAAAGTTGATATACACTATTTCTTCTCAAGTCTTCCTTATTATTAATAGTCCAGTTTCTACAGTTTTTATGAAGTGACTGAAAATACCATGGCTAATTCCACACAAACTTAGCCCTCAAAATAACATCATTGCTCTTCAAAACTCATTTTAAGTGTAATATATTGTGCGTGATTTCCTGACTGCAGCTTCTATTACCATTGATTGTGGATCCAAGTAAAATGAAATCTTGTACAGCTTTATCTTTTTCCCATATACTGTGATGGTTATCATTGGTCCAATTGTTCAATTTTTTTTCTGAAGGCTGTATATATGTATATATATGTGTATATATATATATATAAATCTACATCCTTATATACTTTCAGTCCTCCTCTCTTTCACCAGGTAAGTCAGTGCCATATTGTACATTGTTAATTAACTGTGGGTTCTTTCATATACTCTAACTTTGAAAATTATTCACATATATATTGGATAAACCAAAATAAAACTCACTGACATCGAACCTATGTCCACTTAAAGCAACCCTATAGGGCAAGGTAGACGTGCCCCTGTTAGTCTGAGATTATTGCTGGAGTAGACAGTCCAGGAGTGGCTGGTCATTTTGAACTGATGACCTTGAAATTGTCAGCTTCATGTGTAACCACTACCCTACTAGAATTCCTGGTTTTATAGTGAATACATATGGTGAAAGGCTGCAACCATGACACACTCCTTTCTTGATTTTAAACTGTGCAGCATTTTCTTGTTCTGTATGAATGACGGCCTTTGGGTGTCTGGACAGATTTGGCATGAGCACAATCAAGTGTCTAGAAAACTGGTTCTAAGATCTATGGTCCATAACTGTCTCTGCCTCATCAATAAATCACAAGAAAACATCTTTCTGAGAGTCTCTAATTTTAGCCAAGGTCTGTTTGTGTTGGCAATTGTATCCCTCATTCCACAAGCTCCTCTGAATCTCCCTTGAAATTTCTGGTGGTTTCTGGAAAATGTACTATTGCAAAAGTATTAAAATTATTTTCAGCAACCTTGCCCTTCAATATCATATCAATCACCTTGTTTGATAACTTACAAATTACTATGCTACATCTCCTATCTCTGGAATGGGCACCAACATGGATCTCTTTCAGTCAATTGGCAAGGTTACTGTCTTCCTAATTTGGGGGCCTAGACTAGTGAGTGTTCCTACCACTGCATCACTTTGTTGAAACATTTTGATTGGAGTGCGATCAATTCTTGGGGGCTTGCTTCTTGCCTTCACTGTGGCTTTGACTTACTCCCTTGACTATATTCTTGATATGGTTGAATCTCACTAATTTGTTTTGACATTCCTTCCATCATTGTTTGCACATGAACTACTTGATAAAACTTCATGCAATTCACAATAAAAATTAAAAAATATAAAGACATACATGTCTTCAAAATTAGTATTGGTGACAGGTAAGATAATGTCCTTAGATATACGAAACTTAGTTTAATTATCATTTTCAGTATTATGTGGGTGATAAGTTATAGGACCAAATTCAAATTCATGCAATATGACTTGATAGTCAATATGGATTATAATATGTTATCATAAAAATAAATATAACTAAAGTTGAAATAACATGTTTTATTACCATTCCTTCACCACAGACTGTTCCATCAGCTACATAGGCATAATCCCTTCCATCTGAGTTCACTGAGGACCCAGCAGTTTTGGATATGCAAACATGACCTTGAACATATGAATAAATTGTAGATTGAATGTCATTTTTGTCAGTATGCTCATGAGGCCAAACACAAACTAGTTTTCCACAGAGAGCATGCCTAAAGAGAAAAGCAAAAATACTTTACTATTTAATATTTTAATGTTACTTGACGGCACATGGATAATGTATGGATAATAAAATAAATCTTGTCAGTTGATGCGGTTATAAAGAAAGCTAAAAACAAATCACTGGGCACACATAAATGCAATCCATTAATCAGCATTGTAACACAATTGAAATATATATAAAAATAAACAAAGTTAAGTTAGTTTCCTTTTATAAAAGGCAATTTTGTTATCTAGCTTCTATTTATCTGAGCCCTCATCAGATTTCAGCACACTTTGCTGCAGGGTTCATTACTCTCTTCTACATTGATACAGCTTAGTCAGTGAGCATGAATAATTACTCATTTTGCATTCATTGAAGTCCTTCTTCTTTATACACAAGGTACATTGCTGCCCTGTATCAAATTTATTTTGATCCTAAATTTACCCAAAATATACTTACATATCCAATCCTCTCTTAAGAGTATTGAAACTTGGAGATGCGCTCCATGCTACATTAGTACAAAGGAGATACCACATTAGACACCTTATTCAGCTACTTAAAATTTAAGATTTAACAATATTTCAAGACTAGCTCAAGGGATTTTATATAAATCACATCTAGCTCTTGCAATAACTAGAATCAATGGCATCTCATTCTCAAAGGTCCAAACCAAACCAAACTAAATTTACCAGCATGGAATCAAGGCTGACTCAGATAAACTGTACAGAACAGGATAGAATTGCCCCTGTGGGTTTCTGAGACTGTAAATTTTTCATGAAATGCTAAGCCCAGTCTTTTTCTGTGGTATCAAAAATATTCTTATTTTCCCAAAAGTCTTCCCTTAGAAAATTTCAATCATTAATTCTAAAGAACATCTTGGGTGCGGAACTGCAACCCGCAGGCTTGGCGGTTCAAATCCAGCGGCGGCTGAGTAGCACCCACAACCACCAGAGGCAGTGATGCCCACAAAAACGAAAAAAAAAAAAAAAAAGAACATCTTGGGCCGAATGCCAAGGGTTTAGTTTAAGGGGCAGTGTCTGTCTGTCACTTTGTCATACTGTGGTGACGTGCATGTCGCAAGATGCTGAAGGTGATGTCATCAGCATTCCAAATGCCAGCAGAGTTAGCTATTGTGAAGAGGTCAGTGGAGTTCCAGACTCAGAGAGATGAAGAAGAGAGTACTCTCAATCTATTTCTCAAATGAAGCCACTAAAAACCCTACGAATCACAACAGAATATTGCCCCATTCAGTTGTTGAGGATACATCATTATCAAGGATGAGTCACGATGGGAGCATATCATTCTTAATGAAATAGAGGGCAAGTGAGAAAGTGGAAGCCCTTGGTGTGGTGGATTGCCACAAAAGTCATCACTATGGATTCCAACACGCTTGAAACTATGAGGATGAAACCAGACTGGGCAGCATCTCATTCTGTTCCACATCAGGTACAGGAACCCAAGTGGATACATTCACAGCTAACAACTAACACCATCAAGAAGTTAATGGCATAGAAAAGGAAGGATTAAACAAAGGCTAGAAACATTACCTAATCCCACCCACCCCCCCCCAAAAAAAATCTTTCCTCCCTCTCACCAATTTATTTTCTCAATCCTCAGATTTGGATATTTTCTTTGATTATCACACTGCTATATTTCTAGAGCTGAACAGACAACTTCACAGGGCAGCTCAAGAAGACAAAGTAAAATATGATCATGAAATGTATCTTGAGTGAGAAAACCAAAAAGAAAGCAGAAGCTCGGCATATCTAAAACTGAAAGATTTAAAGAAAAAAATCAAGCATTGAGTTGCAATGTTGGAAGATTCTAATGGCAAATGATTCAATAATGCAGGAAGCGTCAAAAGAAGGAAAGGTTTCCATGGCAACCCCCAGGGAAGAGCCACGAGGAAGGATGTCCTGGCTTACTGACCCTGAGAATCTCAGCACCAAGATAAGTAGACACACGCGTCTTTAAGTGGAGGAGCAACAGCATCAGACATGTATCCTCTCAACCTACTAATTCAATCTGTGTGCCATGCAAATAATCGGGATTATATGAAGATCATGTTTTCAGGCCTGGAGGAGAGTTTATTAACAACCTTCAAAATGCAGATGGCACAAACGTTTTTGTGTGTTTTTTCCATGTGTTTGACGTGAACCTGTATGTCACAAAAGACTCCAAGTTCACTTCAGTTTTGCCTTTTCTCTTTTAGCCACTCAGACCAATACTTAGGTCTGAGGAGTAAGGAATCTGAAGGATATTAATTACTATTTATTTGTGTGATTGCTTTTAACTTTTTATTTTATTTTATCCTGTTATACCCAAATTTTCATCCCTGCACATTCTTCCCTTTCTCATCCTGGTCCCACCTCAGTCCCTGGCCATCTTCTAGTCATTGAAATCTTGTCTGTTGGTGTATGTATGACATTTTGTCTTCCCTGTATCTCTTTTTAACAATGATAATTAAATATTTATCTTCATAAGACTGATTGAATTTGTTAAGCATGCTGTTCGACAGGGTCTTGTGTATTTTAGACATTTTATCAGCTCAAATTCAAATTTGATCTCATGCATTTCTATGTCAGGCAATTGTATATTCTACTATCATCTAAGACAAATCCCTGGAAAAGGCCATCGTGCTTGGTAAAGTAGAGGTTTAAAAAAAAAAAGGCAGACCTTCATCAAGCAGACCTTGATACAAGGACAGCTATGATGAGTCTGAAGATAATAATTGTGAGGATGTAAAATGACTGGGCACCATTTTAGTTTGTTGT
Organism: Nesogale talazaci; assembly: GCA_004026705.1. Lineage (NCBI taxonomy): Eukaryota > Metazoa > Chordata > Mammalia > Afrosoricida > Tenrecidae > Nesogale > Nesogale talazaci. The sequence continues at coordinate 57,123 of PVJH01012266.1, forward strand.
ACAGAGGGTTTCTATGCATCTGCATTGACTCAATAGCACATAACTGAATACACTCAAATTGGGAATTGGTCTTACATGGCCGATCTCAGTAAACTGAGCAGGTCATTCAAACACTTCTTCCAATATTCATACAGGAATTTTTCTCTAGCATTCTTGAAATATCTTTTTTCTTTTTCCTAAAATGACCACAATCTACTTAATATCAATGACTTACTATTCAAATTCAATCCCATGTAATTCTATTTCAGGCAATAGTATGTACTATTATCATCTAAAATAAAACTGAGTTCTAATGTAGACTATGCTTGGGAATGCTTTCATCTTCCCTTTACTTCTCCTTATATTATGTAGAGTGGTAGCAAAAAGGATGAAGACCCCTGAAGAGATGAATAGAAGCAAAGGCTGTAAAAAAAATGGGTTTCCTGCATAACAATTTTGAGGAGTCACAGGATCAAGCAGGGTTTCATTTTGTTGTACATAAGGTTCTCACAGTCAGAACTGAGCTGATGACTTAGAGTCACAATGTATTATCTGAAATAAAGGAATTTTTTATACCATAGGGATTTCCCTTATTAGATTTTATGAATTCTTTACTCTCTGACTTATAGTGAGTTTGCTATCCTATATTTGAGGACTAAGGTGCACCTGATCCACACCTGAGCCATGTGAAAGTTTTCCATTGAAAAAGGAAGACAAGGGCTGAACCCCGGTGGCGTAGTGGTTGTGCGCGGGACTGTGGCCCACTGGGACGGAGGTTCAATTCCAGCAGTGGGACTGGGCCTCCTACACCCACCACCAGAGAGCAGTGATGCCCAAAAAACAAAAACAAACAAAAAAAAACAAGAAAAAGCAAGACAGAACAATAATCCATGTCTTTTAATGATGGGACTAGCAAAGAATATTGAAAATACCATGGATTGCCCAAAAAGAAACAGATCTGTCTTGGAGGAAATAAGTCACAATGCTCCCTTGAGGAAAAGATGGCAAGATCACTTCTCCAGTACTTTGGACATGTCAGAATACCATTCCCTTGAGAAGGTCATCATGATTGGCTAAGTAGTGGCAGAGAAAAATAGAAAGACCTTAACCAGACAGATTGGCACCATGGCTGCACGGATGGACTCAAAAGTAAGGACACAGGGTTACTGTGAGACTGAACCATCTTGATGCCACTTAATGACAACATACTTAATGGAAGCCCTTGCAAAGCACTTGGTTACTCGGTGGGCAGCGATTTGAACTCAGCATCTACTCCACAGAAGAAAGAGACTTTCTCCTCCCATGAACAGACAGTCTCAGAAACCAACGGGAAGTTCCGCTCTGCCCTATAGGGGTGCTGTGAACTGGGGTCAACTTTATGACCGTGAGTAAGAGTGATATTTAAGGACTCCAAATTTAAGTGTGTGTATGCGTGTGTGTGTGTGTATTTCACTGATTTATATACCAATGCTTCAGAAACTAGCAACATAAAAGCAGAAACCATTTTACAAATTAAAGCTTTGCTTTTGAATTACTGTCACTTACAGGTTTAACTTTTAATATTCAACATAGAACCCGAGGCTGTGATTTTTGTCAATTTGTTCACTATGACTCCTTTTGGTAATAGACATATCTTCCTATAATTTAGTTTCATTAATGGAAGCTATCAAAGGAAAAATAAAACCCTTAATTGCAAGGACATCAAAAAGTGGTATTTGAAAATACCCTTGTTATATAATTGACACTACAAGATACATATACATTTCTATTAAAATATATTTAATAAACATTATGTACATACTTGCGATTACAAGGTAATGGCTGTGAATTTTTAAAGGCGCAGTTTCCAGCTTTATCATGCAGAGAATTAATTTCTTCAAAACAGGCATGCGGAGCACCTTTAGCACCTTAAATGCACATATGTAGTTAGATCTTTACTCTGGATCCAAATGAAAACATTTTGCAAGGAAAGGCTAACACAACTTTTATTTCAAGATCAAATTATTATATCAACTGCCCATTATGTTTTTATTTGCCATTAGTGCAATTAGAAAGGACAGTTATTCTAATATAAAAAAGTTAAAATGATTGCAGTATACCATGCTAGTATTACAAACATTTTTGTTATTCCTCTCTGAGAGAGATGTTACTTCCTTATCCCAGAGTTATTATACTTGAATTTATCATTGCTATTCTAAAAGCTTTTAAGCATGTCTCTTATAGCAGAACCTTAGATGACCTAGCATTGCTCTAGAACACAAAAAAATTTGCATTTTAGTTCTTCCAAAGATTCTTGCTATAAACTCTATGTATCATTTTTACTCAGCCACTACATTGCTCATCTATCAGTGTGTCATGCTGTGGTGGCCTATGCGTTACTGTAATCATGAAAGCTAGGCCATCAATATTTCAAATAACTCAATGAGGTCACTTAAAGTGAACAAGTTTCAGCCAATCTTCCAGACAAATAACAGACCTTGAAGAAAGAATAAACTGACCTCTTCAGATAACTGCTAGGTGTCATCAAGTCAGTCCCCACCCATAGCAACCCTATGCACAACAGAAGGAAATACTGTCTAGTCCAACATGAGCCTCACAACTGTTCCTAGGCTTCAGACCACTGGTGGATCCACAGTGTCACACTCCATCTAATTGTGGCCTTTCCTTTTTGCTGACCTTCTGTTTACCAATTGTAATATCATTCTCCAGACTCTGGTCTCTCCAGATAACATGTCTAAAGTGTATAAGATGAAATCTCCCAGCCCTTGCCTATCAAGGACACTGTGACCTTATTTCTTGCAAGAAAGATTTGTTTGTTTGTTTGTTTTGTGAGTCCATAGTACTTTTGGTATTCTCCTGCATTCTTCCCCAGCACCACAATTCAAATGCATCAATTATTCTTTTGTCTCCCTTATTCAATTTCCAACTTTCAGTTGCAAATGGAGCAATTGAAAATATGATAGCTTGGGTCAGGCATGTACACAGCATGAACTGGAGCTGACTGGATGGCATCTCACAGCAACAATGACATTGACAAGTTCAGATGGAAGAAAAAGTTTAATTTCCACAATATCCAACAGACAACGCTGATTATATTCCACCTGCATTTAGAAACAGCTTAGGAGCAGATTGGATGCATTGATAATTAATGACCAAAGACAAGATGCATTGTGGGATGCCATCAGATCTTCATACATGAAGAAAGCAAAAGGTCACTATAAAGAAGGAAATGAAAGGAAAACCCCAAATGGATGGCAGAAGGAAGTCAGAAACTTGCAGTCACGTGCAGAGTAAACTGAGTTTAAAAAAAAATGATGATTCAAAAGAGCTGAAAAGATAATTAAGACAGACAACTCAAGAGGACATAATAAAACATTATAATGAAGCACAGGAATATCTGTAGTTAGAAAACCAAATAGAAGGAATGCAGCATCTCTCCAGAAAAAAAAAAAAAGAAAGGCAAGGTTTAGATGAAATACTGAAGGATTCTATAGGCAAAATATTGATAGATGTGAAATGTATCAAAGAAGGATGGAAGCATTGCACAGTTATTGCACAAAAATAATATTTAACATTAAGCCATTTCGACAGGTACCATATAGTCAAGAACTTGAGGTATTGAAGAAAGAATTCCAGGCTGCACTGAAGGCATTATCAAAAAACATGTATTCAGTCATTGGCGGGATACCAGCTAAAATGTTTCAAAAAATGGATGCAGCACTGGAAGCACTTGAATATTTCAGGAAATGTGAATGACAAGGGATGGTGAATAGGAACTCAGGCATGTGTTATAAGTTCAAAAAGCTCAGAGACATCTAGTGATAAAAAATTGGAGAGGGTATATTTGCCACTGTCTCAAGAGTCCACATTCCATTTTTCTTCATGACTGAATCACAATTGTAATAGAGTAGACCTGTTGTTTGGGAATTTTGTCTTTTGTGGAGCTTCCCCAACCTCACGATTAATGTCCAGCTTTTGTAACCTTCTATTTTAAGAATGTGAGATTCTTCACATGAATTCACAGAGGAAGACCCCTTCTACATTCACATTTCAATTTCAAATGCACAAATTTCTTGCCCTCGATTTCAAAGATTCTTAGCAATAGTACTCATACATTTGTTTTAGAGTTATTATTCCTCCATACTTTGCAATTGTACCGTTATTATATTATCTTTCACAAATGCACTGTTCCAACTCACCCAGAGAATGTGTCATTCAATGTTATCAGTAATGAAGTATTCATTGGTAGCCTGAATGTGAGTGATGCAGTTTTGTATAGCTGGTCTTAGAACTATTTTCTCGAGGAAGTGAGAGATGCCTGACCAGAGCACATGAGAAAAAATGAAGGGAGAGGAAGAGAGAATGGAGTGCATCCTGGTCTACCGAGCCTTCAGGATGATATTCTCACTCAGAATAGTTGATGCAGAGAGAGGATCAGATGGTCAGCCCCACTATGAAATACGGGTTCCCTCGCTGACCTTCGGGGTCAACAATGGAGAAACAGGGTCAGGATTATACCGTCAGCCCTAACCACACCATGGCAAAACACTAAAGGTGTGCAACAGAGCATGGAGTTTCCAATGGAGTGCCAAAGATATATTTTGGGGCCAGGGTGTGGCACCCCATCCGACTCAACTGGGGGGGGGGGGCACTCCTGGAAGTCAACAAACAGACCCTGAACTACTTACAGGTTTTTATTTTGTTTTTATTTTTACACAACCACACACACATATATGAGAGGGGTTTCTTTGTTATTATCGTTTTATTTTCTTTGCTTGTTTCATCTTAGGATGCCTGTGTTTTTTGTACATATTGTTGTCTCTGTAGGTCTGTCTAGATAAGATAGGCTGAATGAATTCTCTGAAGGCAAAAATGACAGGTCTGATGGTTCCAGTGGGTGGGGGTGGGGGGGCGGTGAGATAGGGAGAAGAGGGAGAGGCAGTGGTGTTGACTAGCCCAGGGAAAAGAAAATAACAAGAGATTCAAAATCAGTGACAAGGTGGGTGTGAGAGGCCCGATAGAGATTGATCAAGAGTAATGTAACAGAGAGAGAATACTGAAACCCTGATAGAGGATATAGAGATGAGAATGATAGTGGGACAAAAAGAAAATAAAAGGAAACAGAGGAAGGAACTGGGCAGTAAAGGCCATTTATAGAGATCTAAATACAGGCAGGTACATAGGTGAATATATTTAGATAGGATGATGGGGAAATAGATCAACATGCATATACTTATAGGGTTAGGATTAGGATAGCAGATGGACATTGGAAATCCACTCAAGCACTTCCTCAGTGCAAGAACATTTTGTTTTATTAAATTGGCATTCCATGATGCTCATCTTTCCGACATGGTCACTGAAGACACATGTGCGTATAACCAAGTGTGGTTAAGATAGCTGATGGTGCCCAGCTTATCAAAAGATGTAGCATCTTGGGTCTTAAAGGCTTGAAAGTAAATAAGCAGCCATCTAGCTGAGAAGCAACAAATCCACAAGGAAGAAGCATTCCAGCTTGTGGGACCATGGGGTGTCAAAAAGTTATCAGGATTCAAGAACTAAATCATGTTGACTGTGGAACTTGTGGCCCACTGGCTTGGTGGTTCAAATCCAGCAGCAGCCCTCCAGGAGCAAGGTTGGGCCTCCCACTCCCACCAGAGGGCAATGATGCGCCCCCCCCCCAAAAAATAAACAAACAAACAAATACATAAGAAAGAGCATACCTTCTCCAAATAGCTCAGCACACTGATTATCAGTAGTTTGGCATCTTCCATTATAACAATATGCAGTTCCCGATTTGCACCTCTGACCATTCAGAGAATAAGTGTCAGGCACACAATCAATAGAGGTCCCGTTGCAATACTCTGTAAAATCACACTCTTCATCAATGCTTTCTCTGCACGGAGTGCCTGCTGCTGATAGCTATGAAAAAAGGAGGGAAGATTATGACAGCAAAAAAAGTTTTTATCAATTGCTTCCTGAGAACTCCCAAGAACATGCATTTTATGAAAGAAAAATTGGAATAGTATCCATTGTAAATACTGGATAAAATGCTCTTTTGCAAGTACAGGAAAAAAGCCTTATGAGTTGTCAAATGCCCAACTGCTTTATTCTACATTGGGAGGTGATAATAATGGAGTACTACAAGTAAACCTATGTTCAGATATTTGACAGCATAGACATAACAGAAAAATTATTTTTGGTGTATGGCTTTTTACATGCTATTTTCACTCACCTCATTACCTATGAAAGTTGGACATTGACTAATAAAAACTGAAGAGTAGAAGCATTTGAAGTACGTTGCTGGAAATAAATTTGAAAGTATTATAGACTGCCAAAAGGACAAACAAATTTCTCTTGTCAAAATTACATCCAGAATTATCTTTAGAGGCATCGATGGCAAGATTTCATATCATTGAAGACATTGCTTCATCCAATTACATGGTCTTTCTAGCTTTTATGTAGGAGTTTTTTATAGTTTTCCTTGTTCAAGTCTTGTATTTCTCTGGTGACATTTACTCCTAAGTATTCAATCTGTTTGAGTAGCTACTGTAAGTGGTAATGTTTTATTGATGTCCTTTTTACGAGTTCTCTTCATTAGTATACAGGAATCCAATTAATTTGTGTATGTTGATTATATACTCTGCGATCTTACTGAATTATTCAGTTGGGGTCAACAAATTTCTTGTCAGTCCATGAGTCCTCTGTCTAGAACCAGGTCATCAGCAAACAGAGAGGGTTTTATGGTTTCTTTCCTATTTTTGATGTCTTTAATCTCTCTGTTTTGTCTTATAGCTCTGGCTAGCACTTTTAGTACAAACAATGACTAAGAGTAGTAAGAAAGAGCACCCTGTCTTGTTCCTGTTAGTAAAGCGAATATGTATATTTTAATTATCATTTGTTAAAGAAATTTTAAAGTGTCAATATTTATTTTTGCAATTACTCAGTAACTATGAAGCAATATATATGAGTTTGCTTCTCAATCCTCTTGCTTCTAATTTCTGGTATTGCAATGCAATGCTATAATCTGAAAAGATCTTTGTAATAGCTGGATGTTTTAAATGTGTTAGCACTTATTTTGTGGCCTAGCTTATGTATTGTTCTGTAGAATGTTTCATGTGCACTAGACCTAAGTATTGCTATCGATCTGAGGGTTATGTATGTATCCAAAGGGTTAATTTGATTAATTGGGTTGTTCAGTTTTCTGTACATTGTTTGGTTTCTTTCTGGTTGTTCTACATGGTAAAATAATCATTTATTATCATTATAGTGTTGTGTATTTCTCTCTCCAATTCATAAAAATTTGGCTGATGTATTTTGAAGATATTTTATTGAGTGC